>CAKNXH010001206.1:97800-116684 GCA_932178445.1 Andricus quercusramuli
AATCAGATCATTTCTTCGAAAGTTGTCGTGTTGACAGACAACGGCGACAGACAGAAACCGGAGTAAAAACTATTACCCTTGAATAAGTGAGTCGAGAAACGTCAAATCTTGATGAATTTGGCGACATTCGATTTTTGCATAAAACCAATACCTTCCATTTGAGACCAAAATGTCTTAATTAAAGTGATCATAATAAAAAATGTCAAATGATATCATTATTTGCGAGAGACAATCTTGACACTGATAAGATCGTTAATTCACATATATGTGAGATAACTGCTAGATATGAATACATTTTTACTGCGATGATGCAATGGAATATTCCTTAGACAGAGTTACTAACCAAATTATTCACTGAAGCATTAATCAGTCTGTTCTCTACTCTGCGAAAATGAGGATGGTCTGTACTTTTTTTTTCACTTTGGCGGTCATCGTTAATTCTATTGGTAAATATAATGACATAATACATCTGTAATTCTTATTATATATGATATGATGCATGCATGAATACAGCTATTTATCAGGCCTGTGGAGTGAACCTCAAGCCCTTCTTTCCAGTTTATAGTCATATAATAGCCATTCGTGTATTTACACTGTAAAAACTAGAGATTTCTTCTTTTACGGTATTATTTCTTTTCATGTTCTATTTTTGAAAAGGATAACTTCATGCTGTTATTTTCTGTGTTAAAAAAAACGATTCTGGGTTCCCAACAGTGGTCTCATACAAGTACCACTTGAGACTAATTGTTCTCACTCTTATTGTTTTTACAGTATATGCCGTAAAAAAGTATGACGTCATAGACATAAATGGCCATTACATACCTACGAACTTGAAAAGCGACACTTAAAGTCGGTTCCCACGACTCGCACTGGCAAGATACATTCATCAATAATGTCCCTCTTTTCCCCCTTGGTGCATAATATACTATTAAGCTCACCACAAAGAAATTACTTTTTAACATAATAATGCATTTTCAAGCAGATAGTAGAACCTAAACAAATTAATTCTGTAATTTCTCACAAAACAGTTGGACTACGAACAAAGAGTTGAATTTTCAATTAGGACAGAGGAATTTCCAACAAAATAGATAATTTTTTCTAGAAATAGTTGAACATGCAAGCAAATACTTGAATTTTAAACCTAAGGAAACATTTTCTATCAAATGGTCGAATTCTTACAATTTTCAAAAAATATACAACAAGAAAGAAAAAATCATCAATTTCCTCAGAAATGGATTCAAAAATTGCAATAAAGTTATTGATAGTGATTTTAGAATGGAAGGGGATAATTTTATATGTATATATTTATTATTATATTATATATTATTATCTAAGACATAAAATCAAGTGGCTTGAAACACATGATGTTTATGCAAATTCATCGTTTTGGACCAATCCGCACCAAATTATGCACACATATTTCTTTGGCCTGTCGAACAGATCGTAAAAGTATTAGAGCAGGGGCAAATGACCGCGAGTAACAGCTAGTATATGGTATATTATATACCATTATTATTATTATATATGTATATCAATACATGCATTTTTAATATATTTATATATAGAAAATAAAAGTCAATGAAGAGAAAAAACTAAAATAAAATCTGAACGTTGTTTGCAAATGAAATTTTGTTTTTAATAACAGCTTCTTGACATCATAATTTTCAACCCAAAATGTGACTAAGTCTTACTAAAAGTGACTAACGTGTATTAATAATATGTCTAATGTTTTTTTTTTAATTCAAAAGTGTCCAATGAAGTTTAAAAGAATTCCAGGATAATTTTAGGGAATTCGAAATAAATCCCAAGAGCAAAACGATGAGTTAAGTTAAATTCAAACATGGTGAGCTTGAATCATTTTCAACCCAAAGGTTTTGACGCTCAACTGTTCTTTATAGAATTTTCAAGCAAGTGCAATTCAACTCTTTATTTCGCTTATTAAAAATGATTGTTTGTTAATTGTTATTTGACAGTAAAAATTGAGACGAAAAATTTGCCAAAGAATCGGATATATTAAAAAATGTTCATTTTATGGAGGTTTTCGTATAGCATCAAATCTTTTATCGTCATTAAGGCTATTGAAGCGTTTACGCACTCGTCTCCTAAAAAAAATATGTTTATTTTACGGAAAAAACGTACGGTGGAGTGTTCTTATAATTAAAAATTATCTCTCCTAATTTTTATTGAAGCACCAGAAAGATGCTTTCTGCAAAGAAACGTTGAATTCAGCTAAAGATATTAGACATAAATGTGCTAAACAAAAAAAAAATGAATCGTTTATTGCTTCTTGCAGAATGCAGTTCTCAGCCCGACGAGAAACCTAATAGCGAACGTAACCCGGGCCCTTCTTCTTCTTCTGCTGCTCGACAACAACATTTGCCCGACCGGATTTCTCCCGAGGAGGCTCTTTTTCGTGGCAGGTCCAGGTCTGCTGCTAGCAGGACTCCTGCTGGGGAAGGTCATCCTGGTTCTTCTTCTGCCAGACAACATATAACTCACCGCACATCTACTCAGGAGCCTGCATTTCATGCCAGATCCATTTCTCCTCTGGGCAGGCTTCCTTCAGATCGAGTACTTGGATGTACAACAGAAGAACTTGGATATGTTCGGCTCATTCCTCGCACAAATCGAAACCAGCAATTTGAATTTCGAAGATACGTTATTCCTGCCGGTCTGCCAATTAGATTTCTAGCAGAAGGGCATAGGTATGTGCCCTTGCCAACCAAGGAATATTTTGTATTATCAACATCCAATCATGACATTTTTGCAATATTGGATGATGAGATTCTTCGTGGAATATATAGGACAGCTAGAACTCATTCGCGAATAAAAATGAATATGATCAGCGGTGCAGTTGATAATTTGACTCCAGATGAAAGAAAGGATTGTCCAGTAGGCAAAAGTCCCGAAATCTTCCTAAAAAGTTTTATTAAAGCTTCTGCAAATTACGATTCACTACAGTGTGAGCAGATTCCCAATGTCGAACGTAATCCTGGTTCTTCTTCTGCCAGACAACATTCACCTGACCGGACATTTCCTCAGGAGCCTCCACTTCATGCCAGATCCATTTCTCCTCTGGGCAGGCTTTCTTCAGATCGAGTATTTGGATGTACAATAGAAGAACTTGGATATATTCGGCTCATTCCTCGCACAAATCGAAACCAGCAATTTGAATTTCGAAGATACTTTATTCCTGCCGGTATGTCAATTAGATTTCTAGCAGAGCGGAATAGGTACGTGCCCGTGCCAACCCAAGAATATATTGTATTGTCAACATCCAATCATGACATTTTTGCAATATTGGATGATAGTGAGATTCTTCGTGGAATGTATAGGACAGATAAAAGTCATTCGCGAATAAAAATAAATATGATCAGCGGCGCAGTTGATAATTTGACTCCAGATGAAAGAAGGAATTGTCCAGTAGGAAAAAGTCCAGCAATCTTCTCAGGAAGTTTTATTAAAGCTTCTGCAAATTACGATTCACTACAGTGTGAACGGAATCCCAATGGCGGACAAAATCCTGGTTCTTCTTCTCCCAGACAGTCTAGGTCTGCGAGCAGGCCTTATCCTCAAGAAATACTTGGATATGCACTTGCAAAACTTGGATATGTTCGGCTTATTCCCCAGGAAAATCCTAACCGGCAATTCGAATTTCGAAGATATGTCATTCCTGCTGGTTTACCAATTAAATTGCGAGCAGCAACGAAATTATATGTGCCCGTGCCAACCCAAGAATATATTGTTTTATCAACATCCGAAGGTGTCGTTTTTGCAATACTCGAGTATACTGGAATTCTTCTTGGAATATATAAGGCAGATGGATATAGTTCGAGAGTAAAAATGAACATGATAAGCGGTGCAGTTGACGATATGACCGTAACTGAAATGAAGGAATGTCCCGTAGGCAGAAGTCACCCAATCTCTCCACGTTGGTTTAAAGAAGTAGCTTCCAATGAAGATAGCCTACAGTATGTGTATCATTAATTTAATAGAAAAAAAATCTAAGATATAATGTTCTTTGTAATCCATAGTCGGATCGAAATGAAATAAAAATATATAAATGCAAATATATTATGGTTATCAAGGCTTCCTTTGTTTTATCTTTCACTAATTCCCACAAGGCCATTCAAACCTTTTTTCTTCGAATATTCAATATTCAGAGAGTTACATGATTTTGAGTTTTCATACGCGAGTTTTTTTAAAACACCATATTGCACAAACTGCTAACAGAATTTCCATTATTTTGTTAGATACAGTGTATAATTTATAGGGATATTCATTTTTTAGTGCAGTCGCGTAGCCTCATTATCCACACGCATCGACAGACACAGTCGGGCAAAATCAAATAACATAGTTAACGATAAATTGTAGGACGCACTTCTCAATTGATTTTTGAATCTGTTCTAATAGAAAAATTTTGTTATTGAATTCACAACTGATATGTGTAAGCGATTTTTCAATTGTTCTTGTTCAACATTTTACATCAATGCAAATAATGAACAAATGTTGATTCTTTTCCTTTTCGTCTATCATTTGGTACACAACTTTCAGACTTTTACTATCTTTTGGATTCAATGCGCAAGAGCATGTGCAAGCGAAAAATGATTCATAAGCAATATGATTTGTTAAAAAAAAATTATAGTATCAAATAAAATTATATTATTTTATCGCGTATTCGATTTCAGGGTGATATTTTGACAACAAATTACTTGCTCTTACCGACAATGTGTAGTGGATCATAAAAAGGTGTCATTCGATATTATTCATTAATTTTATAAGCAAAAAGCTGGAAAATTCTGAAAATATAATGTACGGAAGATTAGGAAATACTCGATTCTTCTCTTCTTTGTGATATACAGATAATTTTTTTATTTATAATTCGTTATTTAAATCCTTTTCTATATAATTTGTTTATGAAATGCACAAGTAACATCATGATCAAGCACATCTCAAAAATTTGATAAATTTCTGGACAGAAATACACTAAAATTTTTAGTGAATAAATCAATTTTCAACTAAAAGAATACTAATTTTCATAAAAGAGTTCAATCTTCAACCAATAAACTAAAGTTTTGACAACGTTGTTGAACCTTCAACCTAGAAGTTTAGTTTTCAACACACAAAAATCAATTTTCAACAAAAAAAAAAAGAATTTTCAACAAAATTGCTTCAACTTTAACCAACAAAATGAAGTTTTAAGAGAGAAGTGCAATTTTCAACCAATTAATTGAATTTTTAAACAAAAAAGATAAATTTTCAATGGCAAATTTAATAGTTGCATTTGAACTAGAAAGCTAAATTTACAACAAAATTTATTGTCCCCTGGTAATGTGAAGAAATTTTTGAACGTTTTACAAGAAATTTTAACAAATTTGATAGGGTTTCGATTATTATTATTATTTCTTCTTTTTACAATCTTGTTCACGGGTGAACCCGGTTTTTCATCATAGTCACGGACTAAGTCAAGTGACTGATGTATAAGGATGTTAGAACTTAATATAATACGATGTCTGAAATCTTCAGCGCTGATGATGTAGGTACAAAATTAGAAGCATGGTGTAGTTTGCAATTTGTCTTCACAGTTTTTATCCTTTCACAGCGATCATGAATGTTGGAGGTGACAACAGTCGCCTGTGCATGATTTTTTAGAGCTACCATGTCTTAGAGCTATTATTCAAAAAGTTAGAGAAGTTGTAGGCTCCGGAAGCTACGATCATGGTTCCTTGAAGAAACCAATCACGAAGCTACTGGAACGTGTACGTCATCCGCTTCTGCTACTTCTGTCTTAGAAGGTAAGCAAGAACGGGAAATTTACGCGTGATAACATCGGGTAACACTGTTCCTTGGAGTCAGGTCTGTAGCCGCGGATGACTTTACGCGGCAGACAAGACAGTTGATTATCATTATTATTAATATTATTATTATTATACCAATAAGCCATTTCTCTTTCGGGGTAGTGTTATTTATTTAAATGACACGTTTATTCCGCAACACTGCCCCGACCCAGGCTGCTGATCAATCTCTCTAGCGATCACCCCAAGTGAGGAGCCTCACAAAATTGTTACACTTTTCTGTCCTGGCATACTACTCTACCTTCTTTCACGTCCATGCATTCTTTCATGTAGGCTCTTGTGTTTCTATGGCTTATTATGTCTCTTCGGATTAATGTCTCATTCACAGATTCTAACCATTCTTTCGGCAGTCTACCTCTGGGCATTCTGCCATTTACTTTACCTTTATACACTTGTTTGGTTAGTCGTTCATCTTTCATTCTTTCAAGATGTCCGAACCATCTTAACTGATTTCTTTCCCATATGTCAATTAGCGTCTCTCCTGTACCACATTCTTTGAGGATTATCTCATTTCGGACTTTGTCCATCAGTGTTTTTCCGCATATTATGCGCAGAGGTTTCATGCCGATCGCGTTGATTTTACTCCTGTCCTTTTCTTGACAGGTCCATGCCTCGCTTCCGTATAGTACAGTTGGTACGAAAATAGAGTTATCTATGGCCATTTTAGCTTTTTTTGGTATGTTTTTATTTGTGAGGATGGACCCTGCTCTACCGATAACCTGCTTACCCTTATTTATGCGCCTATCTAACTCTTCATCTATTTTTCCGTCGCTACTGAATAGGCTACCCAGATATACGTACTTGTCAACTTGTTTTAATCTCTCATCATTTAGGACAATGTTGCACATTGTTTTCTCACTTTTTCCCTCAAACACCAGGATTTTCGTTTTATTCACTTTAATTTTCAGGCCCATGTTCTTCATGCTTGTGTTAAGTTCATTCAACATTTTTTGCAGGTCCTTGACTGATTCTGCCATAACGATATTTTTTCTCCATCCCCGCCCTAAGTTTATTTTGTATACTAAAAGGTAATGATCAGTGTTGCATTCGGAACCCCTCATGACTCTTGTATCTTCAACTAGTTCTCTTAGTCTTTCATCCACAATAACAAAGTCAATTACGCTGCCATTACTTCCTTTACACCAGGTGTACATGTGGATCATTTTATGTCTAAACCAAGTATTTCTAATGAATAGGCCCTTTTCTAAGCATAAGCTGACTAATTTTTCCCCGTTATAATTTTTTTTTTTTTGATCCACAAAATTACCTAGCACCCTTTCTGTATCTGTATCCCGACGTTGGACACCGACACGTTCGTTCATATCTCCTAGCAGAATGATTCTTTCACCATACCTGTAGGTACTTATTGTATCATTTAAAGTAGCACGCTGTGATAAATAATCTTCTGATTCCCACCTTCATTCTAGCCCAGAGCAATCTGGGTGATACAAAATTATGATCTATGAGATTTTGTCTTGCGTTTTTATTCATAACCAAACCGACCACTTGACTGCGATGTGATTCACTATCTACTCCTGACCATATTTCGAAACCGCCTTTCAACACCCCATTTTCTATGTTTCTACTTTTGCAACCCTTTTTCTTCGTCTCAGGTGCACATAAAATATCTAGTTCCGTTACGTGCATAGTTTCTCGTAGTTCTCTTACCTTAGGATCATTCACTCCTGTAGGATTCCAAACACCCAGTCTCCATTCATCGCCCGAAACTCGACCATTACGTTTCCCCTGTGCATGCTTTTATTCAATCAAAGTTCCAGTCCATTCCGAGGCTACTTTATTGTTTGTATTATTCATGTTTAGATTGTACTCCCAACTATCACCTGTATGCGCGAGATTTGTTTTGCGAGTTGAAAATCATGTCCGAATTAAGCAGTGATTTGTCGTATGGTGGAGTTAAGCTGTAAAGTCAGTCCCACCAAAACACAATTTAAATGAAAAATGATCAAAGTTTAGAATAATATTATTTTTTTTTGCAGCTTGGAGAGACACGACCTCTTCTTTCAACAGCTAATTCGAGACTAATTCAGTTTTCTTCAGAGGGATGAAGGAGGGCCACATGTTAGAATTCCTTCGCATTTGGAATTTAGCCGATGGTAAAATCGAGTCCCAGGAAGTTCTCAAAAAGCTTTGAAGAATCTTTGAAAGACACCCCCCCCCCCCCTCTCTATATCATTAATAAAGTAGAATCACTTTCTATTAATTAAACATATTTAGATGATTGCAGAATATCGTGAATATTTTAAGCTATTTCAAGCACTTTCCAAAGATTTTATATGATTTCTCGTTATTTCAGACACTGAAAAGATTCCTTATGCTGTAAAGTTTTTAAGAGATTTAAAAGATTTTAATTAAATTTTAAAGGACTTTGTCAAATTTTGAATGATGACTCTATCATATTTCGAGGGATTTTGGAAGATTTTCTCGAATTTTATTAATAATGTTGATCAGATGATTCATTATATAAAAGAATATAACCTGACAGAAAAAAAGACTCTTTTTAGATAAATGTATTTTTAATCTTATTACATCTTGAGAACCTCAAGTAATGCATCACTTAGTAGTGAATAAATTTCAATTTTATATTTGTCATCAGTATATAACAATTCTTTTGTTTTTGTTTGCTTGAGCAATAACTCATTCAATTGTAAAATCAACTATTCCATTTTCAAGAAAAAATTACATTTCTCAGTTGAAATTTCATCTAGTTAGTTAAAAATTCAACTATACTTATTTTGAAGTTGAACCCTTTAATTAAAAGGTCATTTTTCATCAAGAATTTAACTACTTTTCCACGCCTATGAAGACGGGCTAAAGCTCTACTTTTTACTCCCTAGGGACTGAAAAGTGACGTTAGAGATGAATAATGAAGATTATGCATCTATGAGCTTACATTTTATGATTATCAGCCCACTCACGGTAAAAACTGAGAGGAAATTTTGGTTGCAGTTAATAGAATTTTGCGGTTATTTATGGAAAGTTACCATATATACCTGTAAAATTACCATAAATTACCGAAATTTTCCATACATTTCCGGGAATTTATGAAGATTTGTAAAAATGAATTTTGCGTATTCCATGGTAAGTTACCATATTTACCTGTAAAATTACCATAAATTACCGAAATTTTCCATACATTTCCGGAAATTTATGGAGATTTGTAAAAATAAATTTTGCGTATTCCATGGTAAGTTACCATATTTACCTGTAAAATTACCATAAATTACCGGAATTTTTCATAAATTTTCAGAAATTAAAGGAAATTTTTGAAAATGAATGTTGGGTAAGTTACTATATATACCTGAAAAATTACCATAAATGACCGAAATTTTCCATAAATTTCCGGAAATTTATGGAAATTTTAAAAAATGAATTTTGGGTATTCCATGGTAAGTTACGATATTTACCTGTAAAATTACCATAAATTACCGGAATTTATGTCAATTTTTCAAAATGAATTTTGGCTAAGTTACCATATTCACCTGTAAAATTACCATAAATGACCGACATTTTTCATAGATTTCCGAAAATTTATGGAAATTTTTAAAAATGAATTTTGGGTATTCCATGGTAAGTTACCATATTTATCTGTAAAATTACCATAAGTTACCACGAATTTTCATAAATTTCCGGAAGTTTATGGAAATTTTTCATAAATTTCCGGAAATTTATCGAAATGTTTGAAAATGAATTTTGGGTAAGTTACCATATTCACCTGTAAAATTACCATAAATGACCGAAATTGTTCATAAATTTCCGGTAATTTATGGAAATTTTCAAAAATGAATTTTGTGTTATCTATAATAAGTTCCAATAAATCACCTCTACAATTACCATAGATTAGATTAACATTAATTTCATGCTTTATTATACAAAATCTAATATGGACTGAAATCATGACTGTATTTCGAGAAATGCCTGAAATTATCCATTTGTTTTAAAAAATATCGTATGCGCTAAGGGGGAGAGGCACTTTTTCGACTCCTGTATGTTTTCAATACTCGTCTCCGGCTCGAGCTACGCGCTCGCCTACGACTTGTACTGAAAAAATACACTCGTCAAAAAAGCACCTCTTCTCCCCCTAGGTGCATAATATACTATTTCTTGGTTGAAGATTCATTTGCTCAAATTCATCGCTTCCTTAGTTGAAAATTTAACTATTCGGTTGAAAATTCTTTTTTTTTATTTGAAAATTACTTTCTTCAACTCAAAATTTAACTATTCCAATTTTAACTGAATTTTTTGTTTGTTGAAAATTCATCTTTTTTATTTGGAAGTTTAATTATTGTGTTGGGAATTCGTACCATTTTTCATCTTCCTGATTGAAAATTAAACTATTTGGTTACAATTTATTTTCTTGGTTGACGATTTATCATTTTGTTTTCAAATTCATCTCTTGATATGGTTAAAAATGTATCTATTTTGTTGAATTTTTTTTTTGTAGAAAATTCATTTTTTTAACTGAAAATTTAATTATTCTATTTGTGGTCGGAAATTGATATTTTTTATTTGAAAATTCCACTATTTGGTTAATAATTAATTCTCTTGATTGAAGATTCATAACTTTTTTTTGAAAATTCATTTTTTTTTTTGTAATCTAACACGTTTATTAAAAGGTCGTTTCCTTGTTTGGTTGAAAATTAATTCTTTCATCTGAAAATTCAACTATTTCATTTTTTTTTAAATGTATATTTTTTAGTTAAGAAATTATTTTCTTGTTCGAAGATTCGTCATTCTATATTGAAATTCATCTCTTAATATAGTTCAAAATATAACTAATGTTTGGAAATTATTTTTTTTTTAGTTGAAAATTAATTATTTTAACTTAAAATTAAACAATTTCATTTTTTCTTAAAGATTGATATTTTTTGGTTAAAAATTCAACTATTTGTTCAAAAATTCATTTTGGTAATTCGGCATTTTTTCACATCCGAAATTCGAAATTGTTCAAAACATTCGTTTTTTTAGAAATATTATTTCGTTCATTACTAACTTACGATTTTCAAGCAAAAGTATAACAACTGCAACTCAACAGCTATGAACAAAAATTAATTTTTCAACCAAAAAAAAAGGATCATTTTTTCTGAAATTATCAGAATATAAAACGAAAAGAAATTTGAGAAAATATAATGGTAGAAAATCCTAAACTACATTCGTCAGTGCATATTATGCACTATGGTTACTTGAGAAAACCGGTTTTATATCTTCAGTTTAGCTATGAGTCACAAATTTTGAAGATCGACTTCCTTCAAATAAATTTTCGCTTTACTTCGTAGTGAACAATTTTTTTGCAAGAAAATGAAATATTTCTACAACTGTAAATTTTTGTTAAAACATGCAGTTTTTGTACAAAAGTGTAGAAAATGTAACAAAAAATGCAATTAGTTAATTTTTTTTGTGTATTTTTTGAAAAATGTGTATAACTTTTTATTCATATTTGTATTTTTTCGAAGTATTGTTTTTCTCATCAAACAACTTTCGAGTTAATTCTAAGTTATAATAAATAGCTGCAGACAAATATTAATGCAGGATATTTTTCTTGTTAATAACAATATTATAAAAAAAATTTTAAATGTAGCATTTTCCAACCGGAAAATTTTTTCTCACTGGTTATATTTTATCAAGAAAGTATGTTTAAACTTTAAACGTTACAATTTAAAATGTTCTATTTAACCTGATATTTAAGTTAAATTATTGAATTGCGATGCATGAACAACAATCAAGAAATATAAACTTTGAAAAAATTTGAGTTAGTTTGAGAGATATTTAGAAGTTTTGAAAAAAAACACCAAACGTAATTCAAAACTTGAAAAGATTTCAAAAAATTAAAAACTGAATACAGATATTTAAAGACTTCGAAATAAAATTTCCGGGCTTTCTAAGGATCATAAGAAGAACAATTTTAATGATTTTTTATGTTGAGAAATTAATTTTGTGAGTATATTTAAAAAGATTTAAAAATACATTTTTGATTAATAGGTAACAATTGAACAATAAATATTTTTGAAAAATTCCAGGAAGTCTGAGATATATTTAAAAGTTTTGAAAAGATTCCAAAGTAATTTAAAACTTGAAAAGATTTCAAAACATTTAAAACAAAATGTAGATTTTTAAAGATTTCGAACAAAAAATTCAGAAGCTTTCTAAGCACTTTGAAAAGTTTCAAAAGAACAATAAAATTTATAAAACTTCATAGAAAAACTGAAAATGATTTTTTAAAATAATAATTCAAAGAGAATATTTTAAAATATTTTTGAAGAATCTGGAAGATTCTAATTCAATATTTTAATTTTGCAGGATTTTCAAGAAATTGTAAGAAAAATTTGAGTTCCAAGATAATAACAAAATTTTCATTAGATTGCTGCAAAATTTTAACATGATTGCTTTCGAAAAAAATTTTAAGAGAATACTTGAAAATATTTCAAATAAAAATTTTCGGATTAAATCATATTCTTAGTTTAAAATTACTTAATATGATGTGATTTTGAAAATTTATAAATATTTTTATTCATTCTTCAATTCTTAGTATTGAAAATGATAGCGTGGGTTTCTGTTTTTTTTTTAATCTTTGACCTATACAATTTATAAAAGACAAAAAATTTGCAGTTTGATTAATTTTGCAAAAAAAAAAATTATTTTGACTTTTATACATTGTCCAGTTGAAACATTTTCAAAAATGTATACATTAACATTTGTTTGTAAATCTTTTAAAATATTCTAGTAAAAATTTGTTTTAAACAAAAAATTTTGAAATTTTCCAGGAATCTAATAACAATGTTATTATCTTGGAATTCAGAATTATCCTACAATTTTTTCAAAATCTTGTAAAAGTAAAAAAACTACCTTCACCTCATCCAGATTCTTCTTTGAAAATTTTGGAAATCTTACTAAATATAAATTTTAAATTAATTTTTTAACAAAAATTATTTTTAGTTTTTCCAAGAATTTTGATACCATTCTTTTATTTATTCAAAACCTTTCAAGATGCTTAAAAAGCTTAAAAACTTTTGTTCGAAATCTTCATTCTCTTTTCGCGTTTTGAATTATTTTGGAATCTTTTCAAAACTTCTAAATATATTTCAAACTTACTCGACTATTTTCCAAATTATTAATTCTCAAGTTGTCACTTATTTATCAACATTTTTTAATATATTCTCTTAAAATTTATTCAAAAAAATAAAAAATCATTTTGAATTTTCCCTTTTATTTTATCAAAACCTTCAAATATTATTGAACACACATTTTTCCCTCAATTAATAATTGTTTAATTGTTATTTATGCATCAAAATTCAATAACTTTACTTACATATTTATAATCGCTCATTTTAAATTAAAAGTAAAATATTGCTAAAAATTTAAAAAATGTCTTCCTTAACTGAGCAATTTCAAATTTCAGGGTTAAAAAAAAATATTTAACATCATTATTATTACTATTATTGTTCGTATATACAAATGTTTCAATTTTTACCAAAATAAGATAAATTCGTTTTCAACAAAGTAGTTACATTTTCAACTAGAGATTAATTTTAAATTAAAATGATGAATCTTCAAAAAAAAATAAAAAAACATTTTTAACAAAAGAGTTTAATTTTAAAGTTTAAAGTTAATCTCTGGTTGAAAATGTAACTACTTTGTTGAAAATCAATTTATCTTCTTTGTGTAAAAAATTCAACTGTTTGGTAAAAAATTAATATTTTGCATTTAAAAATTAAACTATTTGTTTGAAAATGTATGTACATTGTGGAAAATTTATGTGCTTTGTGGAAAATTCTACTTTTTTGTAGAAAATTAATCTTTGTGGTTGAAAATTCATTTTTTTGACATAGAATTCAACTCTTCCAGTTGAATATTCATCCTTTTAGTTGAAAATTTATCAGTTTTGTTGCGAATAATTTTTCTTCAAATAAAAATCTAACTGTTCCATTTTTAGTTAAAAATTATCCTTTCTAGTTAAAAATTCAACGATTCGTATGAATAAATGTCTTTTTTAATAGAAAATTTACGTATTTGGTTAAATTCGGCTGAAAGTTAAGCTCTTTTTAAATTTTTTTGTTTTGGTTGAAGATTCATCGTTTTAATTAGAAATTCATTTGTTTGTTTGAAGAATGAGTTGTTTGATTGAAAACTTGTATTTTCTCTGGATGTTCTTGGTTGAAAAAATTTTTTTTTACCTGAAAATGTAACTATCATTCCAGTTGAATATTCCATAATTTCAATTGAAAATTCATCTCTTTGGTTGAAAATTCATTTTTCGTCTAAAAATTTAATTATTCAATTTTTGGTTGGAAAATTATCTTTTGTAGTTAAAAATTCAGCTTTCTGGTTTACGATTCAACTATTCCAGTTCAATATTTACAATTTCATTTGAAAATGTAATTTTTTGTTTGAAAGTTAATTTTTGTTGTTAAAAGTGATTATTTTGACTGAAAATTTAACTTATAACAATTGAAAATGCCATAGTTGTATTTGAAAATCCATTTGTTTGCTTAAACATTCATTTTTTTAATTTGATATTTAATTATTTAAGTTTCGGTTGATTCATCTTTTTTAGTAAAAATTGATTTTTTTGCTTGAAAATTCAACTATTTCAGTTGGAAATTCATTGTTTCAGTTGAAAACTCTTCTGTTAGGTTTGAGATAAATTTTTTTCAAAAAAATGTTACTATTCTATTTTCGGTTAGAAATTATTATTTTTTTAGTTGAAAATTCAACTATTTTGTTGAAAATTTGTCTTCTTCAATTAAAAATTCAAGTATTTCGTTAAAAATTGATGTATATTGTATTTGTTGATAGATAATTAGTATCTTTATTTGAAAATTACTTTTATTGTTTAAAAATTCATTATTTTGGTTCAAAATTCAAGTGTTCCAGTTAAATATTCATTTTAGTTGAAAATTCATCTGGTCAAACATTCATTTTTTCTGAAATTATTTTATTCAAGTTTTAGTTGACAATTTACCTTTTTTAGTAAAAATCAATTTTTTTGTTCGAAAATTCAACTATTTGGTTGAAAATTCACGTATTTGGTTAAAGAATTGATTTTTTTTTGTAGAAAATTATCTCTTTCTTTAAAAATCAATCTTCTTGTTCACAACTTCTTCTTCCCGGTTAAAAATTCAATTATTCCAGTTAAATATTAATCATTGTAGTTGAAAATTCATCTTTAAGGTTGAAAATAAAATTATTTCGTTGAAAGTTAAACTCTTTTGTTAAATTTTTTTTTCGTTCAAAAATTTAATTATTCAATTTTTGGTTGAAAATTATCTTTTTTCGTTGAAAATTTCTCGCGTTTGGTAGAAATTAATCTTCTTGGTTGAAGAATTAATCTTTTTGTTCAAAAATTCAATCATTCTCGTTGAAGGTTCGTCATTTTAGTTGAAAATTCATCTTTCTGGTTTAAAATTCAACTATTCCAGTTAAATATTTACAATTTTATTTGAAAATGTAACTATTTTCTTAAAAGTTAATTTTTTTTTGTTAAAAGTAATTCTTTTAATTGAAAAATGTAACTTATTCCAATTAAAAATTCCATTGTTGTAGTTGAAAATCTGTGTATTTGGTTAAAATTCATTTATTTGGTTTAGAATTTAACTACATATTCCAGTTGAAGATTCATAATTTCATTTGAAAATTCATCACTTTGGTTGAAAATTGAACTATTTTGTGAAAATCCGTTCAACTATTAAATTTTTTTAAATTTACATTTCAAAATTTTTTTTCTTCCATCAATCAATATGGATTTAAGAAATTAACCTTGGTTTGAATAATCCCACGATAAAAAAATGCATCCATAAATAAAAAAGAGGATGTACGAGTTAAACTGTAGGACGTGAAAGATTTTAAAAATCAGACTCGTTTAGCATCTTCTGCCATATGACGTCATTAGCTGACAAGCCTGAAAGGATCACACTCTTATAGCAAATTATCACAAATCTAAAAACACAAATCAATTTAACTTTCCAAAAAAATTGTTTAGAAGAGACCGTTTGTATTAGACTCTAAATTATTAATTTATCTTTTGATAAAATTATTCAGAGACTAACGGATCAAATAGATCCGTTAGTAGATATCGTATTAAAATATGTTTAATTTAAGTTCTTAAGTTACTGCGGAATTTCTGATAAACAATGATTTTATTACTTTTTGTACCCTCATAAAATATTTAAACATTTATTTAGCCTCAGTGCTGATTCAAATCTTTAAACCAAATATCATAATTTTTTTTTAATAAATTAAATTGAATCAAAATTGTTGAGACTACATCCTCATCATATAATATTGTATTTTTAACAAAAAAGATGAAATTTTAACTAAATAGTTGAATTTTCCAAAAAACAATTGCAGGTTCAATCACAGAAAACGAATGTTCTAAAAAGAAAATAAATTTTCAAGAAGAAAGTTCATTTTCAACCAATATGAATTTTCATTTTAAAAACTTAATTTTCTACCAAACAGTTCGATTTTCTACCAAATTGTTGAATTTGCAAGCCAAAAAGACAAAAGACGAATTTTCTACAAAACATTTGAATTTTCAACTCGAAAACTTGCAGTTTTACTAAAAATCTTAATTTTCAACCAAAATAGTTCAATTTTCAAAAAGTAATTGAGGGTTCAACTTAAAAAAACGATTTTTCTAAAAAATACAATTGAATTTTAAGCCCAGAAATATGAATTTTCAACAAAAAAGGTAAATTTTGTACAAAATTGGTGAATTTATAAGCCGAAAAAGGAACCAGAAAATATAAATTTTTATCAAAAAACACAATTTTCAACCAAATAGTTAAATTTTTTACCAAATAATTGTTGAATTTTCCAACAAATAAAATCAAAGTTTTAACCCTAAAATATGAGTTTCCTACAAAACATTTGAACATTGAGCCCGAACACACGAATTTTCTACAGAAGAATTCAATTTTTGACACAAAAATATGAATTTTCAACAGGAAAATTCATTTTTGAATAAATAGTTGAATTTTCAACCAAAAATATGAATTTTCAAACAACAAGATTAATTTTCTACAAAAAAGACGAAGTTTCAAACAAATACATGAATATTTAACCAACTAGTTGAAATTTCCAAAAACCAATTGGAGGTTTAATCTTAAAAAACGAATATTCTAAAAAGCAATTGGATTTTTGAGAGAAAAGTTGAATTTCAACCAAACAGTTGTATTTTCTACCAAATTATTAAATCTATAAATAAAAAAAAAAGAATAATTTTCTACAAAGCAATTCAATTTCCAACCAGAAAATATGAATTTTTACTAAAAAGATAAATTTTCAAACAAAATAGTTCAATTTTCAAAAAATAATTGAAGGTTTAGGAAAAAAACGAATTTTCTTAAAACAATTGAACTTTATACACAGAAATATGAATTTTCCAAATAAAAAAATTTAATTTTTTTTTGTACAAAATTGTTGAATTTATAAGCCGAAAAAAGGAATTTTCTATAAAGTATTTGAATTTTCAACAGTAAAATAAGAATTTACAATAAAAAAATTAATTTTGAATTAAACCGTTGAATTTTCAACAAAAATAGTTGAATTTTCAAAAATATAATAAACGTTTTAACCTAAAAAAATGAGTTTTCTGCAAAATATTTAATTTTCGAACCCAACCATATGAATTTTCTACAAAACAATTCAATTTTTAACCCGAAAATATGAATTTTCAACCAAATAGTTGAATTTATAAGCCAGAAATGTAAATTTTCAACAAAAAACTTTATTTTGAAGCAAGTATTTTAATCTTAAACCAAAATAGTGGAATATTTAACCCGAAAATATGAATTTTTCACAAAACAATTGAATTTTCAACCAAACTAGTTGAACTTTCAAAAAAAAAAGATCCATTTTTTACCAAACAGTTGAACATTTAACACAGAAATATGAATTTTTAGCGAAATAGTTGAACGTTTACACACAAAAAATTCTACAAAAAAAAAAGAATTGTCAACTGAAAAGTATGTATTTCCAAACAAAAAGTTAATTTTCAACCAAATATTAGAATTTCCGATAAAATAATCAAATCATGAATCAATCAATAATAATTTTTAACTAAAAATGAAAATTTTTTAACGAAAAATATAACAGTCTTTTCCAACACAAAAATTAAATTTAAGCTAGAGAAATGATTTTTCCAACAAAAAAGATGAATTTTTGACGAAAGGTTTATTTTTAACTGAGAAAAGTGACTTTTCTGCCCACAAAAATGGATTTGAATAAGTAAAATTGTACGAATTTTGTACAAAACAATTGAATTTTAAACCTGAAAATATGAATTTTCAAAAAACAATTGAATTTTTAACCCGGAAATATAAATTTTCAAAAAAAAAGTTGATTAGCAAGGAAGTATTTGAATTTTCTGTTAAATTTTTGAATTTATGAGACAAAAAGACGAATTTTATACAACACAGTTAAAGTTTCAAGTCAACAATGTGAATTTTCACCAACAAACTTCATTTTTAATCAAATAGTTCAATTTATTACTAAAATAGTTAAATTTTTGACACGAAAATATTAATTACGAACCAAATAATAACAATCTACAAAAAAAAGTTAATTTTCAACCAAAATATTTGAACATTCAAGCCAAAAAGGTAAATTTTTTTACAAAATAATTGAATATCTATTGATATTTATATTTCAATCGAAAATATGAAATTTCGTTTAAAAAATGAATTTTAGAACCACAAAGACAAATTTTTAGTAATGAAGAAAAATTTTACCTAAACTGTTTAACATTCAAGCCAAAAGACGAGCTTTCTATGTAAAAATAGAATTTTCAATCAGAAAATATAAATTTTCAGCAAAGAATTAATTTTCAACCGAAGCAGGTCAATTTTCAACCAAAGAGATGAATTCAAAAAAATTGAATCTTCAACGAAAAAGTGATTTTTCAACAAAGCCGTTAAACAAAATTTTTAAAATAAAATATTTGAATCCTCGAGCAAACAAGATTAATTTTCAAACAAATAGTTGCACTTTTATCCAAGAAAGATAAAATTTCTA
>CAKNXH010001206.1:136013-146890 GCA_932178445.1 Andricus quercusramuli
ACTGGAATTATTGAACATTCCACTGGAATAATAGTTACATTTTCATTTGAAAAAAAAAATAATTTCCAACCAAGAAATATTCAAAGAAAAAGAATAGTTGAATCTCATGCCAAAAAGATGAATTTTCAACCATAAAGATTATTTTATACGAAAAAGTCAAATTTTCCACAAAGTAAAAGTTCAAAGTTCAATTTATTTTTTCTAGCCATTTAAAACTCCGATTAATTACGTTTCTCGCCTCGAAATTTTGTTATTGTCCAAGTTAATTTTAAGCTGAAAAATCGAGAAAAAACTTATTTAATTTTTGGACAAAAATAATTATTAACTTTTTTCTTCGGCATTTTTTGTGGTAAAATATGTTGATATGGCAGCACACTTAGCTCGCGGGAATTATTACAACAGTTTATTAAATTTCTTTCAATAATCCATAATGTTAAAAATGTATTATTAAAAAAAAGTAAATAAACATTTTCAAATAATTCCCGCGGAATGAAAGTGCTGCCATCAAACGGCCGCTTTTTTAACCCCGATCGGGATTGATTGGGAACGATTGAAACACTCAATCGTTGTCAATCGTTCAGACACGATTAAGAAACACAATTGGGAACAATTGAAATTTTTGGTCTATCGGTCTAAATTAATTCCAATTGATTATTTCTAGAAGGGAAGTGTAACAATCTGTGATTGTTCATTAATGCCCTTACTGTCCACTAGAGGCAGCACCTCCCGGACATGCGAAAATACATGAGATGTTCATAACTCCTTCAAATCCATTTTGGTTAGAAGTAGATTTACTAATAGGATTATTGAATAATTATTAATTATTTGGTTCAATAAATAATTGAATAATTTATGAAGAGAGACTTGGTATTTTAAGAAAAGCGAACTGAATCTGAATAATTGTTTAATGCTTTTCATTTATTAAATATCAACTGATTCTGTTTAAAATTACATTTTCTGGAATAAGTTTAGAGATTATTGAGAAATTAAATTTAATAAAAGAAAATTTAAAATGTCAAAAAAATATTTATGAAGTGAAAATTATTTGAAAGTTTCAATGAAAATAATTTTTTCATGCTTTCTATGTTGTGAACTGATTAATTAATTATTAGATGATAATTTTTCTCGCTATATTAAATTAAATAAAGGTAAGAATTCCGCTTTTTTGAGATTAGGTAACAGAAATTGATAATTTAATTTAAGGATTTAAAATTGAACATTGTATATAATTTTCATAATAAACATTCATTGATATTTAAAATACCCTTATTGTAATTGAATTTTCAAATGTGCCTAATTTTGTAAAATGAGTATCTGAATTTAATTTTCAAAACTATATGTAAATATGTTTTATTTTTTCTGAAATTAGTATAAAAGGTTATGAATAAATGAAATTGTTCAGAAATTAAAGTAAAAATTTGCAATAATGTAAAGTAAAAATTATTTGAATGCTTTAATGTAAGTTATAGTTTACTGTTTCTTATTTTGAATTTTTGTGATGTTGTGAAATAAGTATCGGAATTCTGCTGCCAATATTATATTTACATATATTTCACTTTTCTATGAAATTAGTTTAAAAAGTTACTATTAATTAAATTTTTCAGGAAAATATAAAGTAAAAATGATTCGAATGTTTCAATTAAAATAACTGTTTATGGCTTTTTATGTTGTGAAACGATTAATTAATATGTACATATATATTTATTTTTTCTGGATTTAGCTTTAAAGGTCTATAATGAATTGAATGTATAGAAATGCATTTTCAAATGAAACACATGTGAAAATTATTTGAATGTTCCAATGAAAATAATTGTTTAATGCTTTTTATGTTGTGAAATTAATAGAGTAAAAATTATTTGAATGTTTCAATGAAAATTATAGTTAAATGCTTCTTATTTTGTGAACTGATTAATTAATTATTAGCTCATTTATGTTTTTCACAATATTAAATTACAGAAAGATTGAATATTAATATTTCTCTATCCAGCAACATAAATTGATCATTTAATTTGAGGTTACGTAATTAAATATGGGATATAATTTATATAATAAAAGTTGATTTTTTATTCAAAATACCTTCATTACAAATATATAGTTTTTTTTAGTGTTTGCGATATTGTGAAATGATTATCTGAATTCAATTTTCAAAATTATGTGGACTTATGTTTTAATTTTTTTCTAGAATCAGTATAAAAGTTTATCAATGATTCAAATTGTCAAAAAAGCAATTTTAAAATTCAAAAAATATATAAATTGAAAATTATTTGGAAATGAACCGAAAAGGTTAGCGCGCGCTTGCGCGCGCACATAATAATCTGGTATTTATTAAAGACAATAATAAATTGTTTGAACAATTATGTTTGTTAACATCAATATCGAGTGATTTTTTTTCGGATACCCTTTTTTTTCTTCCCTAAGTTCAGTTCATAGATTTTTATTAATTACTGAAATAATAATCTATTTTTTTAATACCACAGTAAATGCTAGTTTATAAATTTGTTCACGAAATTTGATCAAAATGATATACAAATTTTGGATTTTTTTTTTGACAAGCAAATTATATTGAGCATCAGAATTTAGTTTGGATAAAAATTCTATTATTTGTTTTAAAGAGTATAAGTGCTCGTTGAAATTGAATATAATGAGCATTTATGAGCATTTTAAATTAGAATTTAAAAAATCGTATTTTCTACTTTTATTAATAATAATGACATTTAAATTTCGCGGGAAAATGTATAGTTTCAAATTGGAAATGGCGCTAAATTTGAATAATTAAAAATATCAAAGTAATGGAAAACATATTATTCGCATTAAACAGTGTCTTATTCAGGGTTGCTACAATATCCCAATTTGTTCATTTATCTATATGTATAAAACCAACCGTACATCTAGAAGAATAACAATGTTATGCAAAATTAATTTTGTTTCTAAATATATTAAAAATACTTCTTAGTTGTGTTTTCGAGTCAAAAATATAAATTATCAACCAAAGAAATGAATTTTCAACTAAAAGGATGAATCTTCAGCCAAAAATAATTGAATTTTCAACCAAAAATATTAATTTTCTACCAAAAGAGACTCATTTTCAACATAATACATGAATTTTCAACTAAAAATATCAATATTCAACCAAAATTAGAACAGTTAAAATGTCAGAAAAATAAATACTCAACCAAAAAAAAAAACGAATTTTCAAGAAAATAGTTTTATTTTTCATCCAAAAAGTGATTTTTGAACAAAAAATAGATTAATTAAATTTTCAGTCAAGAAAATCTATTTTCCAACAAAAAATGAATTCTCAAGAAAATAATTCAAATTTAAACAATATTTCAATTTGCAGATCGAAAAGTGAATTAAAAAAGAAAACAAGTTTTCAGAAAAAGTAATTAATTTTCAACTAAAAATATAAGTTTTCAAGCTAGAATGGAACAATGATATCTTCAGTTAAAAAAATAATTTTCAACTAAAAAGAAACGAACTTTCAACCAAAGAAATTAATATTTAATCACAATGATGAATTTTCAACCAAAAATGTGAAATTTTGACCAAATAGTGAATTTTTTTATCCAAAAAATTAATTTTCTATCCAAATTTTATATTATATATTTAACATTATATATTTTTCCATTTAAAGATTACATTTGTATAAAAAAATGTAAATTTTCCACACAAAAAATGAATAGTTAAAGTGAATTTTCAACTAAAATTATGAATCTTCAAATAAAAAAATTTAATTTTCAACGAAATACATGAATCTGAAACTAAAAACATAAATTTTTTACCAAAAATTAAGTAGGATAATTTTCAGATGGTAAAATAAATTTTCAACTAAATCCGAAACAAATTTCCAACAAATGAATTTCCAGCCAAAGAAATTAATTTTTAACCAAGAAGGTGAAATTTCCAATAAAGAGAGTACTCTTTTATCAAAAAAGACGGATTTTCAACAAATAGTTAAATTTTCACCGAAAAAAAAAAATTTCAATGAAATAGTATAATTTTCAATCAAGAAGAATTAATTTCTATTAAAAAAAATAAATTTCCGAAAAAAATGAAAGTTACATTTTCAGTTTAAAAAATTATCCACTTAAAATTGGGCATTTAAGAACTCTATTTTGGTTTGAAAATTGATTATTTTGTTGAAAATAAAACTTTTTTGTAAAAAAATTCATCTATTTGTTCAAAAAGTTCAACTACTTGGTTAAAATTGAACTAATTTATACAAAAATAATTTTCCATATTTGGTTAAGAAAAATCTTTTCTAGTTGAAAATTCAACTATTTGGTTTAACATTCATTTTTCTTGGTTGGAAATTTATCTATATATGAGGTACAAAAGTAATCTTTTTGGGTTGAAAATGAACATTTTTGTTGAAGATTCAACTTTTCGTGTTGAAAATTCAACTGTCCTCTAAAAAATAGCCTTTTTGGCTTATAAATTCGATTGTTTTGGGTTGAATTTTCATCTTATTTGTTTGAAAATTTCGACCCTTTAATTTCATCTCGTAGGTTGAAAATTCAACTATTTTGATAAAGTCATCTTTTTTGGATGAAAATTTTACTATTTCGTTTGAAAATTAATTACTTCGTTGATAATGTAAATGTTTTGTTAAAAATTAATCTGTTTGGTCAAAATTTCAACTACTTGGTTGAAAGTTGAACTACTTTATCCAAAATTAATTTTTCTGTTGTTGAAGATTCATCTCTTCCGTTGAAAATTTAACTATGAAATGTAAATTTGAGTTGAAAGTTCGTTTTGTTTTTGTTATCAAGAATAAATTATTAAACTGAAAATGTAACTATTCCATTTTTTGTTCGAGCATGATATTTTCAATTAAAAATTGATCCTTTCTAGTTAAAAATTCAACAATTTAACTGAAAATTCATTTATTTTGTTATAAATTCAATTTTTTTGTAGAAATTTTTGAAAATTAAAATGTTTGGTTCGGTTCAAAATTCTTCCTTTTGTTTAAATTAATTTTTTCAACTGAAAAATTTGACTGTTCCATATTTGGATCAAGAAAAATCTTTTCTAGTTGCAAATTCATTTTTCTTGATGGAAAATTTATCTACATATATGAGGATTCAACTATTTTGTTAAGAATTTGTCGTTATGATAATAGTTGACAAGAGACGAATGTTCTGCACAAAAATTGAACCCATAAGAGATGAAATTTCAAATCAAAAATTTTTTTTTTCAAACTTTTTTTTCATGAAAATTGAACTATTCTACTTGAAGATTTATCATTTTATTTGAAAATTTATCTCTTTGGTGAAAAATGAAATTCAACTATTTTTAGTTAAAAGTTAATTTTTTTCTTTGAAAAGTGTACTATTATATTTTTGATTGAGAATTCGTCTTTTTTAGTTAAATATTTTTTACTTTTTTTGTTAAAAATTAATTTTTATGACTGAAAATTTAAATAGTCTACTTGAAGACTTATCAACTATGTATTTTTCGTCAAAAGTTAATTATTTTTTTGAAAAGTGTAATATCATACTTTTGGATAAGAATTCATATTTTTTAGTTTACAAATTTTAATATTTGCTTAAAACTTAATTATTTGGTTAAAATTTAATTATTTTGTTAAAATGTCAACTGTTTCGTTGAAAAATAGTCCTTCTTGGTTGAAAATTCAACTTGTTTGCTAAAAAATAATTTTTTGAACTGAGAATTGAACAATTCTACTTAAAGATTTATCATTTTAGTTGAAAATTTATCTCTTTGGTGAAAGATAAAATTCAACGATTTTTGGTGGAAAAGTTTACTATTATATTTTTGGTTGGAAATTGAACATTTTGCTTGTAAATTATTTTTTTTTTCAACTGAAAATTTAACTATTCTACTTGAAGGTTTATCATTTTCATTGAGAATTCATCTCTTTGGTGTAAAATAAAATTCAAGTATTTTTGGTTGAAAGCTAATTATTTTTGGTTGAAAAGTGTACTAATATATTTTTGGTTGAAAATTTATCTTCTTTAATTAAAAATTTCATTGTTTGGATAAAATTAAATTATTTTGTTGAAAATTCATCTCTTTTGGTAAAAATTTAATCTCTTTAATTGAAAATCCAAATAATTTTGATTGAAAGGTAATTCTTTTTGGTTGAATGGTCTGCTATTATATTTTTACTTGAGAAATCATCTATTCTTGGTTGCAACTTATTATTATTATTATTATTTTTATTTTTATTAATTTGTTAAAAAAGTAATTACTTTCTTGAAAATTCAAGAATTCTTTTAACAAATAATTTGTTTTAGGGATGAAAATTCAATTGTTTTGTTGATAGTTCATCTTTTTGGGTTGAAAATTCAATTATTTTGGTAAAAATTCAATTAATTGAATGAAAATGACCTTTTTTAACTGAAAATTTAATTATTTCATTTTTGCTTGAAAATTTAAGTACAAACTTTTTCAACTAAAAATTTAACTGTTGCATTTTTGGTTGAAAATGTATTTTTTTTTAGTTAGAAGTTCAACTATTTGGTAGAAAATTCAAGTATTCTCTCGAAATATTGTCGCTTTTGGTGAAAAATAAATCTTTTTGGTTGAAAATTCAACATTTTGATTGAAAATATAACTCTTATGTTAAAAATTCAATTTTTGGTTTATGATTCATTATTTCAATTAGAAATTCACCTCTTTGGTTGAAAATTTAACTATTTTCTTGAAAATTCGTTTTTTTTTATTGACGATTAATTTTTTAACTAAAAGTTTAACTATTGTAGTTGAAGATTCATAATTTTAGTTGAAAATTTATCTCTTTGGTTGAATATTTAACTATTTGGTAGAAAATTCATGTATTTTGTCGACAATTTCTCGTTTCTGGTAGGAAAGGAATCTTTTTGCTTGAAAGTTCATCTTTTTAAATAACCTTCTAAACACATTCCAGAAAATATAAGTTTCAATAGAATCAGTTAATAATTAATTAATCAGTTCACAATATAAAAATATGTTGTCATTCGTCCAATCTAATCGAGTAGAGTATAGTATAGATCGGACAAAATATAACGCGCATATCATATGACAAAGAAGAACATCGGCAACTGGATTAGAAATGTAGAAAAATTACTGAAATAAATTTTATTTTACGCCATGTATTGAGAAAGTCAGTCATAATAACCAAAGATTTAATATCTTCAATAACAACCTACATTGCAAGTAATAGTGGAAATAAATAAATCGAAATAATTATCGGCGATCGATAAAATAAGAAATCTACTCTTTTAATTCTGTTAGTTTAGATTTTAAAATATAGAGGTCACCCTATGACTTACTATGACTAACAGAAAATCTTTCTCCATGAAATTACGAGTTTTCATCTATAGGAAACCGATTCGTTTGAAGCACCTTAAGAAAGAAGAGGGCAAAATGTCAGAGGAACATACAGGTATCACACTCATGTCGGTGGGATATAAAATGTATGCGGAAGTGCTTAGAAGGAGGTTGGGAAGGCAGGTGGAAGAAAAGGGAAGTATACCATACAAACAAACGGATTTTAGAAAAGGCATGGGACCCACAGATAAAATATACGTGCTCAACTATCTAGTCAATAGGAACCTAGGTTGGAAGAAAGGAAAACTAGTCGCACTGTTTGCAGATTTTGATGCAGCATTTGACTCAGTTAACAGGAGGGTGTTATGGGCAGCCATAAAAGAGAGAAAAGTAGACGAAGGTTCAATAGAGAGGATACATATTTGTGGATACTAAGATAAGGATGAAGATAGGAGATCAGGAAGAAGAGGAATTCTGGACAGGAAGTGGGCTCAGGCAAGCGTGTCCGTTGAGCCCACTTCTATTTAAGGTGTTTGCACAAAAAAATCCGTTGCAGTGCGCTGGAGACGTCTCACGGTCGTGCCGTCTGCGCACGAACACATAATGCCAACCAATTGCGTGCAACTTGCCGTGCTGCTACGGTCCCTGCCAGCTCTTACTCAAGTGCGTTGCGAACTAGTGTAGTAGCGACGTGCTTGTGTACGCCATCGCTCGGACCACAGCAGCACGACAGGTTGCACACAATTGGTTGGAGTTATGAGTTCGTGAGCGCACAGCACATCCTTTAGACGTCTTCAGCGCACTGCAACGGATTTTCTTGTACGAACACCTTGAGTATTCTTCTGATAGAGATCCCCAAGTGGGATCCCTATTCCCCTCCTTCCCGCGCTGTTATAGATTCTTGCTCTCGAATCAGGCCTTCGCTCCATGGACTGGCACACCACACCTTGAAACCTCTCGGCAGATGACTTTTGTAGGGCTATTGCTGAAGGCTCCCTCTATATCTGAAAAGGTGCCCACAGCATACTATCATTGTTCCAGCTGCTGCTCCAATTTTGCAACGACAGCGTGGAGCATAGTTTCTACAGAGCTCTAGCGTCAGCAGAATGAATGACGTTAAAGTGATCGGCCGGAAATCTTTAGCAGCTGTGTAGTTCTTCTTCCCAGGTTTGGAAATGAAGGTCACTCGGCCAATTCTCTTTTGGAAGAGCATTGGGTAGAGACCATCCACCCCCGGTGATTTAAATTGGCAGAAAGACCCAGTGGCTCATTCCACCTTCTTCATATCAACGAGCTTGGTGGTGAAATTCCAGTCAGCCTTCTCCCTCTCTGTCGGTTTAAGTTCACTGAAAGCCTGGGAAGTGGACTTCCATCAGATAATTCAGCGTTGCTTGCTGCCTTGCTCTTTCCGGAATGTCCTTTGATTTTTTGCAGAAGCCCCTCCAATCTTCCTGTTTATAAATTCTGATATTTTTATTGTATTCGTGCTGGGCCGTCTTAAAGATGTCCCAGTCTGAAGACAACTTAATTCTGTTTGCCCTCTTGCACAACGCTCTAGCCTTTGTACGGAGTTTCTCCAGGTGGGTTTTCCACCATTCTGCTCATTTCCTAGAGTTAATTGTTCTTGTAGGGAAATTGTTCTCATATGATGTAGTCAGAGCCCTTCGCAGAAAATCCGCGGCGTGCTCTAACTCATCTATGGAACCGTAGCTTGTTGGGAATTCCACAAGCCTGCCTTTGAGTTCTTCTTTATGTGAGTCCCAAAGCGTATTCTGTGGTTTTCAATCGTTGGAACTGCCGATTTTTCTATGGCGATTTGGAACAAGGTATATTTGTGATCCAAGAGAGAATCCTCATCAGAGACTCTCCAATCCTCTATCTTGCTTCTCAGTGCGTCCCACCATTGAGTCAAATCAAGAACCTCACCCCTTTTTTTTATCTGAAATGGGAGAGTATCCCCGATTCTGAATCTCCAGCTCACGGCCCGCTGACATACAACTCGTTAGGACCGCCGAGGCGCTTTTCCTGTGGTGCAAGATAATGTGCATCATGGAGATTGCGGTTCCAGCCATTTATAGGCTAATTCGCGGCGTCTCTGGACGCTTCTGGTCCCCTCCTCTTGGCTGTAGAACAAGCCTGAGGAGTTGCTCCAGATGATGTTTCCGCAGCCATGGCCCCCTGTGGTATGTCTTGGCTGCTGTTTGCAATCCGCGCTAAGCGGGCTCTCCTCCTCTCTGCACTACTACCCTCTTCCTTATGGAAAGCTCCGTTAACTGTTCTTCCCTCGTGGCAAGAAGATTGCTGTCGTCGGTATTAGAAGTTTGTATCGCACCTCATTGATTTTATTTATTTGTTCGTTGATTTTATTCATTTTCTGTGTATCGCTCATTTGGTCCCACGAGAAGCTAGGAAAATAAGGAATACGCCCCCCAGAGCCCCGCTTGCAGGGGGCTGGTCTACATACCATGTGATTCGACCTGGTGTCCCAAAGTCTCCTTTCAGACACCTCATTTGTAACCAAGATTTAACAGACTTGACATGGTAACCATTTCCCATGTGGTGGGGAAATCTTATCACATGAAGTTAATTTTTATTTCCTTGAAATCTGTTGAAAACCTTTCTGATAATAAACTAGCATCACTATTGGTAAATGCCTTCAACTTTTTATTATATAATTATTAATATATAAAATTTTAAAATATGTTGTGACTTAACGAATAAAAACTGTTTGAAATGTTTAGATTATTTTTCGTAGTAAACAGGCTATCGACAAGGCCAGTCTCTATGATGTTGCTAAGCCTTGGGTTGGAGAAGGGTTAATAACATCATCAGGTAAGCAGAAATTATGAGAAAGAAGTCACCAAAAAATTAATATATGTTATTAAATTACAATTTTTAGGCTCAACATGGCACGGTCGACGCAAATTAATCCAACCTACTTTTCATCACAAAATTCTTCACTCTTACTAATAAATTAACTAAATATTATTTTAATACAGGTTATCCAGAGTAGAAGGAAAGAAATGGATAAGAGAGGAATTGAAATAGGTGAAATTATTTTATTATATGTTTTATATTTTATTACAGAATAATTAGAAGTTATTGAAATAAAAAAAATTAAAACAATATAGAACAGGCAACAAAGGAAGTATAAACTCCTCGAAAAGGGTACCCATTCCATTTAAAAATGTTTCTTGATGCGTAAGACAAGAACCAATGTGCGGGGCACACGGGATCCGTTGTAACTGTTTACCAAATAGTCCGATAGCCCAGAAAACTTCAATTTATCTTTCCGATCCATTAATAATATTCAAAAAACCCTAAGACCACTCCCACCACATTTACCTGAACAAATCCCAAGTGCCTTCTCGTAAAACATTTTAAAAAATTATAAATTTGAAATAATCACTCACGTCACCTTCATAAAACCACAATTTATATTCCCAAATCCATAATAATATTTAACATCCACCTAAGACCATCCCTTTAATCTTTTAAAATATCCTAAAATCTATGAAATCCTTTGAAATCTATTCAACTTCTTGAAATCTATTGAAATTCCTTGGAATCTTTCAAACTATCCTAAAATATTTAAAATCCTT
>CAKNXH010001206.1:161701-261257 GCA_932178445.1 Andricus quercusramuli
GGGGCCGAAAATTCCCATGTTCTGCATGGGTTGGGACTGTGAGTAAAAGCGGGTTGAGTTCGGACTGGGAGCCAAAGCGGGTTGAAGTCCAAAACCGTTTTTCCCCGCGGAATAATTTCAGTTCGCTTCTACTCTGACGCTCATTCATTCCGTTTTCACTCCCATTCTTTTTTCAAGTCTTCTTTGCGTTGACACGAAAACTTAAACCGCTTCTCTTCTGCAACTTATTTTGCACCGCTCTTACTCTCAGCCCGTCATTTCGTACTTTAGCCGACAAAAAAATTATCTTACCAATTAGGAGCTAATGAAGTTAACCTTCCATTTTACGTTGTTTAAAATGTATACAAAAAGCCCTGTACACTTTTTAAAGATTACATTCCATCGACAAAATATTTACTTTGTTCATTATTGCTGCCTCTGCACTCGATGTCTTCGATTGCACTGTCGATTTTCTTCATTTTTGAAAAAAAATATCCGTTAAACATGTTTTCTATGTGCAAAAAGTACACGATCTCTCGAAAGATCACTTATTTTTCAGTAAATTATAGTAACATTCAATCAATTTTAAATTTTGTTATACTGTATAAAAATTTAATTCAATTACGTTTAAAATTTCAATTCTAAACAACTTTGTGATCTTGACATTTACCATTTTTCCTAGTAGTTAACGTAAAAATTTGGTTTTTCTGACAAAAAAAAATTTTCTTATTGAAAAAGTGGTTCACCTAAAAAAAAGCTTTTGTTTATTCTGACATCCTAAACTGGATCTCTCTGCATGATTTGAAATGGAATCAGTCTGATAAGGATCCTTCAGGATTTCTCATTTTTGAAATATTTGTAATAATTTGTAATGATTTTCGCACGTTACCTAGGCTTCTATTCAAAATCTACCTGGAATAGCGGCCATTTGAAATTATGGCGACGGTGGCGCACCCAAGAATTCAGATCCCAATAGAGGCGACAATGCAATGGGCTGCTTAAAGCACGCTAAGGGGAGCGAGACGGCAGGGGAAGGCTTAGTTAGGGAACCAGCAATGCGGAGGCGCTAGTGCCACGAACCAGTGCTTTTACGCTTAACGTGTGTGAGTGGGGTAGGTGAAGAGAGTGTGCCGTGTACATGAGTCGAACCTAAAAAAATTTAGAACCCTTATACCTGGACTGGTCTTTCCGAACTATATTCTGGCTATTAACTTTCTTCCAATATTTTCGTGAATGGAAATATCCACCGATACGTTTTTCATTTGAAACTTTGTATTTTGATATTTCAAGTTAAAATTGGAAAAAAAGAACTTTTTTTTTTTAAAACGACCCCATTAGAAATTTCCATTAGCCTATATCTAAAAAATTAAATTTGTGAATTTGAAAATTCCCATTCCTTGAGACCCACGGTGACGCTTTTAGCATTTTCGAGCGTTTGGCGGGTTTGAATTCGAGAGCTCAAGTGCAGAAATTGTTTCATTCAAACACTTTACAAAAATTAAAATTGCGATTCTCACACAACATTCACAAACATTAAAAGTATAACAATAACAAAATCTTATAATATTAAATAACGAACTAATGAACAAGAAACACATTTCTTCTCTTACTTCTCCAGTAAAATATGTATAATTTGGACGTATTTATACGACAAAATTGATATTTATTAACCTACACGCGGAAAGAAGAATATTCTCCAACAGTGCGGGCTCTTGCAATTCTAACATTGTTAATGTAAGAGAAAAAATTAGACATATAATGCCCCATTACGGGAATTTTCCGATTAATAATTATTGTGAAGTAATTAATTTCTTCACGTAATTCATACACGGCTCCTGAGTAGAAGAATAGATATTTTTACCGAAACAAAAAAAAATCATATTTCCTATACTTTTAACAATACGGTAACAAAAGTTTCAATTGTTTTGTAAAAAATGGTTGCTTTGTCCAAATCTTTTATTTAAAAAAAGTTCAGAACTGAAAAAGGAGAGAATATTCTTATCTTTTAAGACTACAAGATATAACGATCTGCTTTATAAATATTTGATTGTTTCCATATAATTTATACGTGAAAAGTATTGAAAATAACGCACATTCCATTTTCATACCTGCAAAGTTCTGAAATTCTTACAGAGATTTATATGAAAGAAAATTTTATTAACAACCTTCCCGTTTATTTTGTAATCCAAAATTTACTATTGCAGAATGGCAAGGAAGGTTTGAAGCACAATACATATAGAAACGCCAATTGCAGTGTATCAACATTACCACTAAAAACAATGACTTTCCGTCTAAAAAACTCTCGTCATATTAATCCAGGCATCTAATAATTATTCAACGCATTTGTTTTCTATAGCGTTTCACTGAGAATTTCAATGGTATGGGAATTTCAAATTTTCCAAACATGACGACGACGCTTCCCGAAAATATTTTGGAACAATTTTCCAAAAACCGTGTTTTCGTAGATTGCTTTCGTAAACTTTAGAAAATTCTGGGAAAGTTAAAAAAAGAAGAAGAAACTTATTTCAATAATAGGCGCAGAGTTGTATGTCTACAAAGAACCCCGATTTTTTCCAAAAAGAAGGCTAAAAACCCCAATTCTGAAGTTAATATTCATACTTTAGAAGCTGGCAATTTTACGAAAAGTATTCTTTATTTTAATTAAAGCGTACGCAATTTCGAGTAATTCTAAAAAAAAAATGACCGAACCTCAATGTGTCATAAGCAACGGCCTCCCAAAATTGACCACTATTGACGACATTGACGTATTCTTTAGAGCAAATTACTCGTGTTCAGTTTTTTCGAAATACTTTTTTTGTTTTATTATGTTTTATTATCATTATTATTATTATTATTATACCGTTAAGCCATTTTTGAGTTATAACTGAGTAGTTACAATTTTTTTTTAATGAAAGTGATTGCAATGTCATACTGAAAAGATTATAAACTGATATTATCATGAAAGAAAATTTAAAAAATATGATTACCATCAACTGACAAGAATAATTCAATAAAAAACATAACATCTACATTTTTCCATGAAAATAAGGGATCTATACGCCATAAATATGCAAAGACATGTTTTTGCAGCAAACGAAATGAGGCAAAAATGAATAATAATCAATTCTAAATTAAAATATTTATAAGGGGCATAAAAAAAATAATTGCGAATTTCAACTTGCATTCTCGATTTTTCTGTTCCCTTTGGGTTATAAATGAACCACGTTGAAAGAGTCATGAATCAGATAATATTCAGAGGTCGCTTATAGTAAATTTGTCTGCTTTTATACAAAAATTCATCTTTTTAAAAACATCTGATCATATTGACAAATTATGCAGAATGTAAAAGATGTAGCTTATTAAAAAGAGTAAAATATTTAAGCATTATAAATGTTTTATAAATTATATATATATATATATATATATATATATATTATAATATATATATAATATACATAACATATATATAATTATATATTATATATTATTATATATATATATACTTTATAAATTATGCATACTTAAAGACCTCTCCATAAGCGGGATAGATAATTCACACTACTTTCTAACAATTTCCTTCGCATATTTCCCTCAGATATTGTATATAATTTTGCGGTACGATTTGCCTTTTTCGAGAAAAATCAATTTTTCTGTAAAAACAGACCAATTTATTTCTCCTTCAACGTGGTTCATTTTTGACCCACAAGGAAGAAAAAAATCGAAAATACGCATTGAGATTCGGACTTGCTTTTGTCTAAGCACTCCTAAAATTCATATGCTGTTAATTTATAAATAAACAAACAGCTTTTGCTACGTCCATGAACGTATTATGCTGTTAGTGATATATTATCACAAAATGTTCAGAATAAATACTCATAGTTATTATTGGAAAATGTTTAAAATATTATTAAACATTCTCTGTGAAAACCAGAGATCTTTTTTTCTGTATTGTATTTTTGGAGTCCTTTTTTGAAATATGATAACTTCATGGTGTTATTATTTTCGTATTTCAATGCCTGGAATTAGCTCTGAAGTAATAGTATTTTTACAGTGTTAACAAGAATATTGATTTTCAGTGAATTACATACCTACTAAAAAATCTTGTAACTGACTGAATTTTCATGTGAAAATTTCACAAACTTGGCATAGTACAACTTAATTTGCATAATTAATTGAATTTGCGAAATCGAAGATGGTGAAGTAATTACAAAGTAAAATTGGATTGAAAATAGCACTGTAAAAGTATAAGGAATTTATTTTGTGAAAGTATATTTTAAAATTTTCAATTTTAAATCTCCTAGTCACCAAGAAACTTTATCAACTCTTCTGTAGTGGAGAAAGACTTGCAATTCCGATAATTTTTCAGAACCAAGAAGTTTCAATTTGCTTATTTTTAATTAATATACATATGTCCTCCTTACAAAATTGTATATCTACATTTTTCAATATTGTATTTTTCCAATTGAAAAAATTAAATGATCTAGAAAAGAGGCGTTCACTGACTCAGAATTAAATAAGTATAAAATGCCAGCATAGGAGAATTTTCAATGATTATTTGCATTTATTTCGTCTTCCTGAAATAATTAATCCACTATGATATACATTTGAAAATTCATTTTTAATGAAATGCATATTTGGCAAATATTCAAAATCGACGATATTATTAGCAGCAGTTCTTGGTTACGGTGAAAAACTGGCAAGTAACAATTTCTTTCACTTGTCACGCTAAGCCCATGCTAAGCCTATCTTCCCTCTACGTTCGTAGAGGCGGAGAGGGGTAGAGGGAACGGTTGCGTGGCTGGTTCGCGATACTAGCGCCCTCGCATCGCCGGTTCTCTAACTAAGCCTACCCCCGACGTCTCATTCCCCGCGCCCATCTTCTAAGCTTGGTGGGCATTGTCTCCTCTATACCTATCTTCCCTCTACGGTCGTATCGCACAGCAACAGCTGCAAAGCAAACTGCAAATGTATTTTGGACTTGGCGCGCGGCGGTAAGCAAAGGTCGTCGGAAGAAGTCGAAAAGTCGAACGAACAAAGTCGACTTCGAGTCGACTTCAATAGCACAAATTCGAGTGTAAAAAGTCGACTTTCGGTCCCTGAAAGTCGACTTTTGATTAAAGTCGAAGTCGACTTTACCACTGTCCACGGTTGCTGACGCCAGCGTAAAACATTCGACGTTCAATAGTATTAGTCGTTGCATGTAGTATCAATGTTCGCGCATATCCAATGACATGTAGCCGATCTAGAAAGGACACAACTGACCACCGGGAGTATCAGTAGACAGGACATAAATAATCTTCACTCAAGTAATCCAAAACTCATCAATATGGTCTATTGCAGTTTTGTCGCAATACGTGGCATTGTGCAGTTTTGTCACAGTACGTGACATTGTGCAGTTTTGTCGAAGTACGTGACTTTTACGAAGTCCAAGGTGTATATAAATCCCAGCGAAACCCCTATCAATCGTCTTACGTTCTTGGAGGCTGGTTCGACTCCTATGGGCAAGAACGCCATATTGCAAAAGTGTTTGACAGTTGTTCAAAACAGTTGAAAACAGTGTTGCAGTTTCATGCAACATGCAGTGTCATGCATTTATTTCAAAAGAATGCAAATTGAAGCAAGTGAAAAATCTTGTATAAGGATTGAAATTAAAATGAACTATCATTCATCATTTCATGTTATTTATTTGCTTCATTTTGCATTCATGATCTTCTTTTTACTTAAAATAATAAAATACTGACGCACACAAGATTAATATATGCATGTACATGTGCACAAACACATGGACGCTGACTTAGTTTCGCCGTCCGACACAGATGGCGCTAAAAACGGCACCTTGTAGGGTCTTAGCACCCCCACTACTCCACTCAGCAAACCAGAACCAGCGAGCGAGTTTCTAATCTATGTACGCGACCCGTGGTCGAGTAGGCAGAGTAGGCGACGCGAGAGTTTCCTCTCTTGAAAAAGTCACTTCCGTATGGTCAGTCGCCATCACCGTCTAGTGACACGTTCCTCGCGGTACGCGCAATGTACCGCACTTAATTAATAAAGTTACTGTTTCCATAAATATGGATTTTCTCTAATGTCTCTCACCACTCATTAACCAGCGGACGTAGGCCGCTTATTATATTATTGCCGTAGAGCATTTCATTCCTACAACTTCGGCAGTCGTACTGTTCACTTCGATCTACGGTTAAAGAATCGATTTGACAAAGTCGCGGCTTCTAGCTCATTGAGACCAAATAAACACTCTGAATAAGTCAAGTACTTTCAAGTTCAACTCAAAATAGTTTTCGTGTTCGAGTCTTGAACTAAGTCCTTTCGGCTGAGACTTTCGGTCGTCGTAAAGTGAGTCTTTTACGAATAAAGTCCGCAGTGTTAAACGTTCGCGAAAAGAACTCAAGTGTGGATTGGGCATCTGCTTATAGGACCCTGTATCGCACTAGCACTAGTAAAAAGTGTTCTTTAACCTTTTCACTAATAAATTACTTTCAAGTAAATACAAATTCTCATCCGGTAAAACTTCGTCGGTGTCTTACAAAAAATAAGGAGGTCCAACCGATAAAGCAACTCACTCTCTTGCCCTTTCAAGCATCAGAAGGTATATGTAAGTCTATTTCATGTAACTTTTAACTTTATTCTTATTCTTTACAATAAAGCAACTATTTAAAGAACCATCTCTCAATCATTTTAAACACTGTACTCTGACACAGTCGGCGTAGGGCTGATAAGTGACACACAAACCCACAATCAAATAATTGGTCAGGTCTTACCAGCCTGACATAATCAGCACACTGGTCTCTCTCTATTCCTATTTTCCATTCTACCCTCGCCTATTGCTCGGGACGTGACAGGATCTTTTAAAATATCTTAAAATTGATAAAATCTTTAAAATTCTTTAATTCTATTGAAATTCCTTGGAATCTTTTAAAATACCCTAAAAGCTTTGAAATCCTTTGAGATTTCATGAAATCTAATACCGCATGCAATTTTTTTAATCCCTTGAAACTTAAAATTACTATAATTCTCGTAAATTCCTTGGAATATGCTGAATCTCTTGAAACTTCCTTGGGATTATTTAAAATACCCTAAGTTATTTCAAACCTTCTGAAATCCCTTGACAATTTTTAAAGCCTTTGGAAATTTCTTGGAATTTCTTGAAATATCCTAAAAAAATTGTTAATCCTTAGAAATTTCTTAGAATATTATAAAATCCCTTCGAATTACCAAAATTCTCGTAAAACTGACAAAATCTCTTGAAATCCGTTAAAAAACCTTCCAAATCAGTAAAAATATCTTAAAACCTTATAGGTCCCATGGAATCCCATGGAAAATAAATTATCCAGAATTCTAGGAACTTCCTTAAAACCGAGTGAAATATTTTTAATCTCTTAAAATTATTAAAGTGCTTGGAAATTTCTTAGAATTCTTTAAAATACCCTTGAAATTTTTTTAAGATCTTGAAAATTCCTTGAAATCTTTTAAATATCCTAAAATCTTCACTTTCCGTTGAAATCTCTTCAAACTCTTGAAATCTATTGAGATTCCTTGAAATCTTTTAAATATCCTTAAATCTTTAAAATCCTTTGATATTTCTTCAAATTTTTTTAATTCATTGAAATTCCTTGAAATATTTTCAAATATCCTTAAAATCCTTTTAAGTATTTCGAAATCTTGGAAGTCCTCGGAAAGCCGTCGGAGATTTTCAAATTTCTTAAAATCTTCAAAATTCTTTCAAATCTGTTAAATTTTGAAAAATCTTCAAAAATACCTTGAATTAATTGAAGATCTTGTCAAATATTTGAAAAACAATTAAACCCCTCAATTATTGTGAAGAAATCCTTTGAAATATTTGGAAATTTTTGAAATCCTCTGAAATCGCTTGGAATCTTTGGAAATGTCTTACCAACACCCAATAAACTTAAAAGATGTTGAATAAGTTTTAAATCATTTTTTCAATTGATTTTAAAAAAATTCTAGGTAACAGTATCTTTTTTTTTATTATGAAACTTTTTTATGAGGAAAGTTATGTGAATATTGTTAAGCTTATTTTTTACATGTGAATTCAATTTTTGAATATTACATTTTCAGATGAAACAAATAAAAGAAAACCTTTTCTGGATTTGATGATTGCCGATAATAAATTATCTGATGCTGAAATTCGCGAAGAGGTGGACACAATAATGTTTGCAGTATGTAATTATATTTTATTTATAAATTTAAACACAGTAGTAAAAAAATTACAATTATTTTTCATTTATTTTTTATTTTTATGGCTAGAAATGTTTTCCAAAATTTTCATGCAGGGTTTTGAATTTTGAGATCCAACTTTTCTAAAGCCCCATATCTCCCAAACCGCTGGTTGAATTTTAATAATTTTTATAGTCGTAGTGTATAATTTATAGACCTTTTTCGTGCAATTCAAAAACCATACAAAATTTCAAATGGGGCTCAAAAAAGAAATATTTTTATTTATTTTCTTTTTCTCAAAAACATGTTTTTTATTTTTCTTTATCATGAATATTTTGATTTATTATAATTTTTTGCGTAAATTAAAGAAAAATGTAGCGTATTCTTTAAACAGTAGTGTAAATCTAAATTTGTTTATGGATATTGTTTAAATAATTAATAGTTCTTGTAAATTTTGAATATTTTTAAATTTATTTTTTATTTAACAACAAAGATAAGTTTTATTTCTAACGATATCATTTTTTGCAACTACTTATAGTTATCTAAAAAGTCATGAAATCAGTAGAAATACTCCCTACAAATGAAATTCAGCAAGATACAATTTTTTTAAAATTTTTGTTATATTAACAAATTAATAAGTGAAAGTTCTACTTCAAGATCAAAAATACTTGCAGAATTAATTTTACAATTTTTTTTTTGAGTTATAGGTAAAAACAATGCTTATTTATTATTTTTTGTAATCAAAAATTTAATATATGAAAAATAGCTTTTTCATACAAATTATTAATAAAAGTTTATAATTCATTCGTAAAATAGACTAAAAGGTTCACTCATTCAGTTTGAAGAGAAAAAAAGTTAAAAATTCATTTCTTTGGTTTAAAATTTAACTACTTTATTGAAAATATTTGTTTTGTTAACAATTAATTTTTTAGTTGAAAAATCTACTTTTCGGTAGAAAATTAATATTCTTGTTTGAAAATTCATCTTTTTGGTTAAAAATGCATTATTTTTCGTTGAAAATTTAAGTATTTGGTTCAAACCACCTTTTTTTTGTTCAAGATTATTCTTTCAACTGAAAACTGAACTATTCAATTTTTTGTTACAAATTTTTTTTTAGTTGCGAATTCATTTCTTTTGATAGAAATGTAACTATTTTATTGAAAATTTGTTTTTTTTTGTTTGTGAAAAATTAGTTTTTGAACCTAAAAATTAAGTATTTCGTTTAAAGTTCGTATTTTTGTTTAAATTCAACTGTTTTTTATTTAATATTAAAATTTCAAGTATTTTTTGGTTGGAATAACAAATATTCAATTTTGTTTGAAAATTCATCTTTTTTGGTTCCAAGTTATACTACTTTGTGAGGAAGTAATTTTTGTGTTGAAGATTCATTACATTAGTTGAAGATTCATTACATTAGCTGAAAATTCAACTATTCTATTGAAAATTTTCCTTTTTTTCAGTTGGAAATTAATTTTTCTAACAAAAAATTTAACCATTCCATTTTTGGTTGAAAAAGTTTTCTTTTTTAGTTGAAAATTAACTTTTTTGTTGCGAATTGAACTATTTTGTTGGAAATTCAAATTTTTTATCTGAAAATTGTACTATTCAATATTTTGTTGAAAATTCAGCTTTTTTGGTTCAAAGTTATACTACCTTGTTAAAAAGTAATTTTTGTGGTTGAACATTCATTACTTTATTTAAAAATTCAACTCTATGGTTGAAAATTCAATTGTTCTATTGACAATTTCGCTATTTTTTGTATGTGAATTAATTTTTTTAACAGAAAATTTAACTATTCCACTTCTCGTGCAAAAAGTTTTCTTTTTTACTTGAATTTTTTTTTTTTTTGCGTATTGAACTATATTGTTGGAAATTCAATTTTTTTATCTGAAAATTTCACTATTCCATTTTTTGTTGAAGATTCATCTTTTTTGGTTCAAAGTTATAATACCTTCTTAAAAAGTAATTTTTTTGTTGAAGATTCCTTACTTTAGTTGAAAATTCATCTCTGTGGCTGAAAATTCAACTATTGTATTGAAAATTTCGCTTTTTTTTGATAGAAAAAAAAACTTTAGTTGAAAATTCATCTCTATGGGTGAAAATTCAATTATTCTATTGAAAATTTCGCTTTTTTTTTGTTAGAAATTAATTTTTTTTAACAGAAAATTTATTTATTCCATTTTTGGTTGAAAATGTTTTCTTTTTTAGTTGAAAATTCACTTTTTTGTTGCAAATTGAACTATATTTTTGGGAATTCAACTTTTTCATTTGAAAATTTTACTATTCCATTTTTTGTTGAAAATTCGTTTTTTTTCATTGAAAATTAATTCTTCCCAATAAAATCTAGACTAACATCACCCCCATTGTTCAAACTGTTCAGTGGAAAATTGATCTAATTTGTGGAAAATTTGCATTTTTTTCAGAGAATTCATTTTTTTAGTAGAAAATTAATCTTTTGCTAGAAAATTAATTTTTTTGTTAGAAAATTCAACTATTTAGTTAGAAATGTATGTATTTTGTCGAAAATTCGTCTTTTCTGGTAGAATATTCATCTTCTTGATTGCAATTGTCTTGAAATTGAAAATTTGATAGAAAATGTATGTATTTTGTTGAAAATCAATCTTGTTTTTATATAAAATCAATTTTTTTGTTTCAAAATGCAAATGATTGCTTGAAAATTAATCCGTTTTAGTATAATTTTAGTTGAAAATCATTTTGTTTTCTTGGTTCAAAATTACTTTTTTTTTTAATGCAAATAGATTTATTTTGTTTTAAAAATCAACTGTTTGACTTGAAAATTCAACTATTTGGTACAAAATTAAACTGTTTTGTAGAATATTCGTTTTTTTAAATAAACAATTAAATTAATCAATTTTCCTAATTAAAATTTAGACTAACAACACATCCATTATTCAAACTGTTTAGTTGAAAATGTATGTATTTTGTTGAAAATTTGTCTTTCTAGTAGAAACTTAATCTTCTTGTTTGAAAACTGAACTATTTCATTTTCTGTTCAAAATTTATCTTCACTGGTTGAAAATTCTACTATTTCGTAAAAAAATAGAGAATTTTATCAAAACATGTACTTTGGATTTTTTCAGTAGGCAATATAATGTTATGTTCGCAAAATCGATAATACCACAAAATCCAATTAAATAATCAAAATTATTTTGAAAATTATTTTTTAGGGGATTATACTTTGCCAAAAGATAGCATACCGATTGTATCAATACTTCCACTCCATCGTGATAAAAAATACTGGCCTGATCCTTTGAAATTTGATCCGGACAGATTTTTACCAGAAGAAGTGACCAAGCGACATCCTTATTGTTATCATCCATTTAGTGGTGGTCCCAGGAACTGTATAGGTGTGTGAATAATTATATTTTTATACATTTTTTATGGGTTTTTGCCTCAGACAATTTTTAAATTAAAACATAAAATTAATACAATCTACAATCATAAAAAACAAAAGCAAGGAGAATAACAAATCCAACAACAAAATTGAGTCGTCGGGTGCAATAACCAGTCCAACGCTCGAAAACACGTAAAAGTATTGTCCGATCGACTTGAAAAAAGAAAAATAAATTTTTTGATAATGCAGAATTGGAGATAATACGGAAATGAAACTTTTTTCCATTAGATTATTTCTTGCCTAACGTTTATTTTTGATAATAAAAACGGAATACTGAAAAAGTTTCTCTCTGATTTAATTAAGTTTCTTTTTATTCTAAGTCGGTCAAATATCATTGAAATGAGTCCATATTCGCAGGGTATATTCAAAATACTATAGGAATGCTTACAAAATCATGAAAAAGTTATGAATCGCTTATTTTTCAATAATATTTCATTGAAAAATGAGGTCAATCGATAATTGAGTTTTCTTGGTTTCGCCGGTAAAAGGTATCTAGGTATCTTCGACTTTCAAACAACTTCCAGTCAGTGGTTTGTTCAGCAATGTTGAATGAAGTTTTTTGGAAAATCTCATATCGATTCGTTGAAAATTTACTGAGATATTCAGATTTGGAAAAAGTACTCAAAGTATGCCCGCGCTGTCAGCGCGGGCTGACAGAGCAGTCCTCGCGATGCATTAGCTAACAGCGCGGGCAAACGTCGAATACTTTTTCTCAATCTGAATATCTCAGTAGATTTTTAATGAATCGATATGAGATTTTCCGAAAAAGTTCATTTAATATTGCTGAACCAATCACTGGCTGGAAGTTGTTTGAAAGTCGAAATTATTATTATTAAAAATAAACGTCTTATTATTAAAAGTAAACGTTGAGAAAAAAAATCCAACAGGAAAAAGTTTCATTTCCTTATTCTCTACAAATCTACATTTTCAAAAAACTCATTTTTTTATTTCGAAGATTTTCTTTATGCGATCGGACGCGTTTTCGAGCGTCGGGCTGGTTATTGCATCCGACAGCTCAATTATTGACGAATTACGTGTATTTTATAAACGCTATGATCTATATAATGAACTTAGAAAGTTTATACTTTCATTTAAATTGTTTTTTATTCTTAAATAAATTTATTTTTGTTTAAATCAATTTTCTATAAACGGAATAAAACAGTATTTCAGATACAGATTACAAATTGTCAACAAAATAATTAAATTTTTAACGTAATGGATGAATTTTCAACCTAAAAAGATAAATTCCCAAAAAAAAGTGTCATAGTTTATATTTCAATGAAAAAAGATAAAATTTATATGAGAAAAAAAGAATTTTAAAACTAAAAAGACGAATTTTCAACAAATAAAGACTTTTCACTAAAGAAAGAAAATTTTATCTAAATTGTTGAACCTTCAAGCCAAAAGACGAATTTTCTCTACAAAAATTGAATTTTCAAACAAAAAATATGACTTCAGCAAACAATTATTTTTCCACGAAACTGATTCATTTCTACCCTACGAAAATAAAATTTCTACACAAGAAAATTATTTTTTTTTACCGAAAAAGTAGAATTTTCAACTAAAAAAGATCAATCTTAAAAAACTGGAAAAGTTACATTTTCAGTTGCAAAATTAAATTTAAACAAAAAAAAAAGACTTTTTCACTTGACAGGTAAATTTAAACCAATGACATAAGCCTTCAATCAAAACAAAATTTCAACAATTCAGTTTAACTTTTACCCAAGTAGTTGAATTTTGAATTTAAAAAGATTAATTTTCAACGAAATAGTTAAACTTTCAACTCAAGCAAAGAAGAATAATTTTTAAATCAAAAAGATAATTTGACAAAATTGTTGAATTCCCTATTAAAAAAGATTTTAGTTGATTTTTTACGATCAAAATATGAATCTTTAACCAAGAAATAAGTTTCTACGAAAAAAATGGAATTTTTCATCCACAAAGACGAATTTTCACCCAAAAGGATGAATTTTCAACAAAGTGTGAATTTACATCCATGAATGATAAAATTTGTACTAAAAGAGATGAACTTTTAATAAGAAACGACAAATATTTTTTTCCAAGTTGAACTTTCATCCAGAATAAATTTCAGTTCAATTTTCAACACCAAAATATAAATTTTAAATAAATAGTAAATTTTCTACAAAATAATGAAATTTTCCACAAAACAGTAGAATTTTCAAACAAAAGTATGACTTTAACCAAATAGTTTAATTTTCAACCGAACAGTTGCATTTTCATCCAAGAAAGATGAAATGTCTCTTTCAACTAGTGAATTTTCAATAAATAAAAAAAAAAGAAGTATAGTTGAATTTTCATCCAGAAAAGATTTCAGTTCTCTTCTCAACACCAAAATATTAAATGTAATCTTATAGTAAATTTTCAACAAAACAGCAGAATTTTTAACCAAAAAGTATGAATTTTCAACACAATTGTTGAATTTTTAAACAAACAATTGCATTCTTATCCCACAAAGATGTAATTTCTGCTAAAGCAGGTGAATTTTGAAATCAGAAAGATAAATTTTCAAAAAAAAATAGTTGAATTTTCAATCGAACTGTTACATTTTTATTCTAGAAAGATGAAATTTCTTCAAAACAGATGAATTAGAAAAATAATTAAATTTTCATCCAAAGTAGATTCCAGTTCACTTTCCAACACCAAAATGAGAATTGTGCCGCCGGATGCAAGAACTAGCTCGACGCTCGAAAACGCGAAAAAGTATTTTCCGATCGACTCAAAAACTGAAAGTGTTCAAAATCAAAAAATTCACTTTTTGAAAATGTAGTATTATATAGAATAAGGAAGTGAAACTTTTTCCCATTAGAATTTTTTTTGCCAAACGTTTATTTTTAATAATAAAAACGAAATATTGGAAAAAAGTTTCTCCGTGATTTAATTAAGTTTTAAAACTGAAATCGTTCTAACTCGGCCGAATATTATTTGAAATGAGTTCATATTTGCAGGGCATATTCAAAATACTATAGCGATGCCTAGAAAATCATGAAGATGTCAACAATCACTTATTGTTTAATAATTTTTTATTGCAAAATGAGGTCAAACGATAATTGTGTTTTCTTGGTTTCGCCGATAAAAAGTATCTAGGTAACTTCGACTTTCAAACAACTTCCTGTGCGAGAATTGTTCAGAAATATTGAATCAAGTTTTTTGGAAAATCTCATATCGATTCGTTGAAAATTTACTGAGATATTCAGAATTGGAAAAAGTACTCGACGTTCGCCCGCGCTGTTAGCTAATGCGTCGCGAGGACTGCTCTGTCAGCCCGCGCTGACAGCGCGGGCATACTTTGAGTACTTTTTCCAAAGCTGAATATCTCAGTAAATTTTTAAAGAATCGATATGAGATTTTTCAAAAACATTCATTTAATATTGCTGAACCAATCGCTGACTGGAAGTTGTTTGAAAGTCGAAGTTACCAAGATACTTTTTACCGGCGAAACCAAGAAAAGACAATTATCGATTGACCTCATTTTGCAATTAAAAATTATTTAAAAATAAGCAATTGTCAACTTTTCTATAATATCCAAGGCATCGCTAGAGTATTTTGAATACGACCTACAAATATGAACTCATTTCAATAATATATGACCGAGTTAGAACGATTTCAGTTTTAAAACTTAATTAAATCACGGAGAAACTTTTTTTCAATATTTCGTTTTTATTATTAAAAATAAACGTTCGGCAAAAAAAAATCCTAATGGGAGAAAGTTTCACTTCCTTATTATCTAGAATTCTACGTTTTCAAACAATTAATTTTTCGATTTTGAAAACAATTTTTTATGAGAGCATCGGACAATACTTTTACGCGTTTTCGAGCGTCGGGCTGGTTCTTGCATCCGGCGGCTCAATTGTAAACAATAAGTTAATTTTCTGCTAAATAGTCGAATTTTTAACCAAAAAGTATGACTTTTTAACAAGATTGTTTTATCCAAAATCGATTTCAGTTGACTTTTCAGCAAAAAAATATGAATTTTAAACAAAAGGTTAATAGCATACGAAAATGTTTGAATTTTTAACCAAAAAAGACGATTTTTTAACAAAAAAGTTGAATTTGCAAAAAAAATATATCTTTTTAAGGAAATTGGTAAATTTTCAACCGAATAATAAAATTTATAACTAAAAACTGTCCAAAAAGGCCAATTGATTATTGCAACAAATTATGGAAGAGAGAAGTATGGGCGACTGAAAAATCCCGAAAAACAAAATCCCCAATACTGGAAATTTCCCGAACTGGAAAATTCCCCAATAATGAAATTCCTGAAATTATAAAATTACCGCATTATGAAAATCCCGAATAATAATAATAAAACGCCCAAACAATCAAATATTACTGAATTGTAAAATTCCAGCGCACGACTGAAAAATCCCGAAAAATAAAATTTCCGAACAGGTCATAATATTACCGAATTGAAGAATTTCCGGATTATAAAATCCCGACAATTTATAATATTACTGAATTTGAAAACTTCCCAATAAAGAAATTCTCGACAGTTTATATTATTACCGAATTTAAAAATTCCCGAATAATAAAATTCCCGACAGAAAATGGCTGAATTATAAAATATCCGAACCAACTTTCGGTTTGACCTTTTTTGTTGAAAATTCATTTTTTTCAAGATTATTCATTTTATTAAAAAATTCATCTCTTTTGATAAAAATGTAACTATTCTGATGAAGATTGTTTTTTTTTTGTAAATTAATTTTGTTAACTAACAATGTAACAATACCATTTTTGATTAAAAATTGATATTTTCTATTTGAAAATTCATGTATTTTGTTAAAAATTCATCTGTTTGGTCGAAAATTAATCTTCTTGGTTGAAAATGAATTCTGTTTGATAAAAATACTTTTGGGTCTAAAGTAATCTGGTTCGGTTGAGGTATAAATAATTTGGTAGAAAACTAAACTATTCGGTTGAAAATTAAAATTTCTGTTAAAAATGTAACTATTTTGATGAAAATTTACATTTTTGTAAAAAATTTAACTTTTTATCAAAAAATCATACTTTTGGGTTGGAAATTCAACCGTTTTTTAGATAATTCTTCCTTTTGGCTTCAAAATTCAAAATGTTATTACAAATTAATGTATTTTGTTGAAAACTCGTGTTTCTTAGTAGAACATTAATCTTCTTCCTGGAAAATTCAACCTTTTCATTGAAAATTTAACTATTCGGTTCAAAATTCATCGTTTTTAGATAAAAAAAAATCAACTACTTGGTTGGAAGTTGAAATACTTTCTTAAAATTTTTTTTTTAAGATTCACCTACTCGGTTGAAAATTTAATTATTCCATTTTTAGAAAATTAATCTTTTGGGTTGAACACTTTTGATAATAAAAATTAATTTTTTAAAGATTTCATCATTTTAGTTAAAAATTCACCTTTTTGGTTGAAAATTTAACTATTTAGTTAAAAATTATTTTTTTTTATTGAGAATTTATTCTTTCAACTAAAAATGTAACTAGCACATTTTTGATTGAAAATTTATATTTTTCATTGAAAATTAATCTTTTCTTGCAACTGTTTGCAACTGTTTGATTCTAAATTTGAGGATTGAACAATTTGTTATTAAATTAAACTATTCCTTTGAAAATTAACTTTCTTGTTGAAAATTGATAATGTTTGTTTGAGTTTTATACTATTTGGTTCAAAATTAAACTATTCTTATGAAAATTTAACTTTTTGGTAAAAAAGTAGCCTTCTTATTAAAAAATCATATTTTTGGGTTGAAAATTCAACCGTTTTGTAGATAATTCGTTCTTTTGGTCATAAAATTCGACAATTTTCTTTAAAAAAATATGTATTTTGTTGAAAATACATCCTTTTAGTGAAGATCTTGATTTTTAAAATTAATTTAATTTAATTGTTTAATTTGTTTAATTAATTTATAGGTCAAGTTTATGCTATGATGTCAATCAAGGTCCTTTGGACAACAGTCCTGCGAAAATATATTTTGAAGAAGGATAATATAAAACCAGTTAAAGATATCCGACTGAAATATGAAATCCTGCTGAGACCTGCTGAGCCCATTACTATGAGAATCGAAAAAAGAATAATAAAATAATTGCTACACTGTACTTAATTATTCATTTATTTATTAATTTATTTATTATTATATTATTTATCATTAAATTATTATTAAATCATTATCAAGTCCACCTTGAAGCTCCTATGTCAGTTTATTTGTATTATTATTTTTATTATTAATTTTTTGTATCACACTTTTATTTGTTTATTATTTTCTTGATAGGATGGTCCATTTGAGTCCCGTAGCACTGCGGTTAAAGCCTATTGCTCTATGCCTTTTTATTTTTAAACCCCGGTGAAACAGAGGTCAACACGGTTCAAATTCACTGCTAAAGTATCATTTAAGTCTTTAAGCATGATTACATATACCGTTACCGCCAGACGATTCCACTTCACGGAGTATGGGCCTGTGAAATTTTTTTTTTCACTAAGGTGGGCTTAGAATCACTGTATGAATTTAATCACTAACAGTGATAACCGGCTGCATCCGACTTTATTATAAGTACTCACATTTGTCTGGACGTTTGGCCAGGGGAGAGGGAAACTGCAGAAAACCATCTTCCGAGTTCGGCTAGGACCATCGAATGCACATAATCATCCTCGGCTGTTTGACATCTTATAACACTATTTTTTTTGAATTAATGTTTTCTTATCATTTTATAAAATATTTATTATTATATCAATATTATAAATCATAAAACAACATGAATTTGTTCCCCTTGATTTTTGAGTTGTTAATTTTTTACTTGAGATTAAAATCATTGAAATTATTGAATTTTTAAAATTACGATGCACGATTTGAAAATTAATTATTTTCATCGACTTCGTTCGAAAATATAAAGAAGAAGGTTTAGAAATTTATGCAGAATTTTAGAGAAATATTGAGTCACTTTAAAAGATATTTAGAACGTCTAGAAGTTTTGAAAAGATTAAAAAAAAAATTAGTTTAAAATGATTTCAAATAATTCTAATGAAAATGAAGATTTTTGAATATTTTGCCAAAAAGAAACTTTTGAAGGCTTTTAAAAGGTTTCAAAAGGATCAAACAAGATTTATTAAGCTACCTCAGCAAATTTGAAAATTTCAAAAAATTTCAAAAAAGGAGCCGGATGATTTTACGACAATTTATTTAATTACGCAGAATTTTTTCTAATTTTAGAAAAAATACCAATGATTTAAAAAGATATTTACAAGGTTTAGAAATGTATGCAGAATTTTTGAAAAATATTGAATCTTTTTAATAGATATTTCGAAGGCCTAGAAGTTTTGAAAAGATTAAGATATTTTTTATTTAAAACAATCTTGAACAAAATGTCGATTTTCGAAGGTTTCGGAAAAAAGAAGCCTTTTAAGGCTTTTAAAAAGTAAAAAAAAAAAAAAATTCTTCAACTTCCTCAGCAAATTTGAAAATTTCAGAAATTTCCAAAAAAGTGTCGGAAGATTTTACGACAATATTTTTAATTATGCAACATTTTTTTTAATTTTAGGAAAAATTCCAATCAATTTAAAAGGTATTTATAAAGTTTAGAAATTAATGCAGAATTTTAGAAAAATATTATAATATAAGATTATATATATTATATATAATATTATATAATATGAATATATAATTTTTGAATGATATTTAGAAGGTTTAGAAATTATGAAAAGATTACAAATTTTTCATTTAAAACGATTTAAGACAATTTTGAACAAAATGTCGATTTTCGAAGTTTCCCCCCAAAAAAGGAGCGTTTGAAGAATTTTGAATGAGAATCTTATACAAAAAAATCTTAAGATTCCTTGGAAAATTTGAACATTTCAAAAATTTTCAGAAAAGAAGCTGGAATATTTTACGGCAATATTTTTAACTATGCACAATTTTTTTTTATTTTTAGGAAAAACTGCAATCATTTGAAATGATATTTAGAAGGTGTAGAAGATCATACGGAATTTTTTGAAAATATCAGGAAACTATCGAATGATTTTAAAAGATATTTTAGAAGGTCTAGAAGTTTTGAAAAGATTCAAAAAAATTTTAGTTGAAAATTATTTCAAAGAATTTTAATCAAAATGAAGATTTTCGATGATTTTGAAAAAAAGAAGGTTTTTAAAGGCTTTTAAAAGGTTTCAAACGAATCAAAAAATAATTCTTAAGCTTTCTCCGAAAATTTGAACATTTTGAAAATTATTTTTAAAAAAATGGAAAATTTTACAACAATGTTTTTGATTACGCAGATTTTTTCAACTTTTAGGAAGAATTCTAATGATTTAAAAAGATATATAGAGGGATTAGATGTTTAAACAGCATTTCCTCAATTTTAGGAAAATGTATCATTTTTTTTTAAATTTTAAAGTATAGAAGTTCTGAAAAGATTTGAAAAAAAATCTAATTTAAAACAATTTCAAAGAATTTGAAACAAAAATGTATATTTTCGAAGATTTTGTCGGTACGTGATACGTTTTCAGCAACACCTTTAAAAAATGGAGAATCTCGGTCAAATTGAATCCATTGAAAATAAAATAAAGATATCCTCAAAAGCAGGAGTACTTGCACTCTACAGATTTATTTTCGAAGAAGATGGTGATCGAGGGAATGGACAAAAATTGCGCGAGTTCAGTGGCTTTAATTTTGCGGATGGCTCAGAAGAAGACACAGCTAAGTTAAACTACGCACGTCAACGATTAGCAGATGGTGATTTGACGTCGATATGTAATCTGCTCGGACTGGATTACGGCGGCACGAAGGATGAGGTCATACGACGTATCTGTAATGGGTTAATGGATTTAAACTCATTGCAGCAAAACTCAGAGGACGAAGACGAAGAGGGAGAAGTGGAAGACGAAGAGGGTAATGATGCTGAAAACGATGAGAATAGGAGCCACAATAACGATAACGATTTTATACAGGGAACAGCTGCAAATTCGGAGGTTAGAGAACGACGTTCAGTCTTGCATTTCGCTGTGAACTATAAGGATGTTGAGGAGTCTATTAGATCCTTTGATAGCGACGATAACTATCCAATAGAAAGATGGATTTCAGATTTCGAGGACGCAGCGGCTCTATATGAATGGAGTGATCTACAAAAATTGATTTTTGCCAAAAAATCTTTGAAAGGTGTAGCCAAGCTGTTCGTGCAGAGCGAAGGAGCAATAAAGACATGGAAAAAAATTAAAAGAGGCGCTTTAAGAAGAATTTGGCACAAAAATAAATAGTGCTCAGTTACACGAAATGCTTGTAAAGAGAAAAATGAAGAAAGGAGAATCCATTCAAGAGTATTTTCTCATTATGAAAGAAATGGCCGCTCGAGGTCAAATTGAAGCAGATGCACTAATGCATTATGTCATTGATGGAATCACTGACGACACCAGCAACAAAGTTTGTCTCTTTGGGGCGAAGAACTTGAAGGAGTTCAAGGATAAGCTGAGGACGTACGAGGATATACGAAAAATGAATCAAGAGCGAGACAAGAAGACCAGCAAAGGGAATAATCCATCAGGGAAGACAGAAGCGAAAGGTGACCAGAAGAAGAATTCTACTACGAATACCGGAAGTGTGCGGTGCTTTAATTGTGGTACAAAGGGGCACGAGTCTAAGGACTGTAAGTCAAAAAGCTTAAGTAGGAAGTGCTTTACTTGTAACAAATTTGGGCACATTGCCAGTGAATGTACCGAAGATAAAGCCGGTAAGTCTAGTGATAATAAGAAATCAGTCAATGTAAATTTATTAAAGCTAGATGTAGATATGAATTCAAAGTTTCATAAACAATACAAGATTGGAAATTCTACCATTGAAGGTTATGTTGATTTAGGCAGTATGGTAACTTTCATTCAGGAAAATGTGCAGAAGCAGATTGGAGAACCAAAGTTGCGTTTAACCAAAATTTCGTTGATAGGCATGAGTCATAATGGGGTTAAACCGATAGGATATTTTCAGGATGTAATTATACTTGATGATGAAGAATATCCTCTCACAATTTATGTAATACCAGACGATAGTGCCCCATTGAATGCAGCGATTGGTAATGATATTACTGCACAAGCTAGAGTTACTATAGAACCCGACCGCGTTGTCATTTCAAAGTTAAATCCTACTGTTTTTTTAGCATGTATTAATGTTGCTCCAGAAAAGTGGGTTGGTGTTAGTCACATAAATGATCCTAAAATTCGAAATGAAGTTGAGAATTTAATTGAAGGCTATGAACCGAAAAAAATTAAGTCGACTGATATAGAGTTAAAAATAATTCTTAAGGATAATGAACCTGTATTCGATAGGCCGAGTCGCTTAGCGCCATTGGAACGCGAAATTGTTGACAATCAAATTAAGACGTGGTTGGAAAATGACGAAATTGAACCGTGCTCGTCGGAGTATGCCAGTCGTTTAGTAGTCGCGAAAAGAAAAGATGGTAGTCCGCGAGTGTGTGTCGATTATAGAAAGATGAATCGGAAAATTGAGCGGGATAGATTTCCCTTACCACTTGTAGATGACGTGTTAAACCAACTTCAAGGTGCACGAATATTCAGTGTCATTGATCTAAAAAATGGGTTCCACCACGTGCCTGTCGAGAAAGAAAGTAGGAGGTATACGGCGTTTGTGACCCAAAATGGTCAATATCAATTAAAAAAGATCCCTTTCGGGTTAAGCAACTGTCCAGCTGTTTTCCAAAGGTTTTTGAGAACGATATTCCGTGATTTAATCAGAGATGGAACAATGTTTATGTTCGTTGACGATCTAGTAATTCCAACGATTGATCAAGAAAAGGGGTTAATACAATTAAAGAAGGTTTTAGAGGTAGCCACCGAGTATGGGTTGGAGGTTAACAAAAAGAAAGCTCAAATTATGCAGGACCAGATAGAGTTTTTAGGACATATCGTGAAGGAAGGAAAACTCTATCCATCACCGGAGAAAATTAAGGCTGTCCAGAAATTCCCGGAGCCAAAATGCGTCAAGGACGTTCAGAGTTTCCTTGGGCTCACTGGTTATTTCCGTAAGTACATAAAAGACTATGCATTAATATCCAGATCTTTGACAGACCTGTTACAAAAGGACAAACCATTTCGTCTTGGAGAAGAAGAGACTAAGGCTTTCAAAAAATTAAAGAATGTTCTGTCAGAAGAACCAGTTTTATTGATTTATAACCCGACGTATGAAACTGAGCTCCATACGGATGCGAGCAGAGAAGGTTATGGAGCCATACTATTTCAAAGATCCCCAGAAGATTACGAGCTACATCCAGTATATTACATGAGCCGAAAGACGACACCAGTTGAAAAGCAAAATTCCAGCTACGAGTTGGAGATGCTAGCAGTAGTTGTGGCATTACGTAAGTTTCGAGTGTATCTTTTAGGCATAGAGTTTAAAATAATTACAGACTGCCAGGCATTCCAGAGGACAATGGATAAGAAAGACATTTCCCACAAAATAGCAGGATGGGCTATGGAACTGGAAACGTTCAAATACAAAATCGAGCATCGATCGGGCAATAAGATAAAACATGTGGATGCCTTGAGTCGTTATCCGGTCATGTGTGCCGTAGTACAGGACATCGTTCCACGGATGAAAAGAGCTCAAGATGAGGACAACGAAATCCGCTTGATTTTAGAGATCTTGAAGGAGAAGCCCTACCAAAACTACTTTGTCCAGAATAGTCTACTGTATTTCCAGCAGGAAGGTCGAGACGTGCTTGTCGTACCAGAGTCGATGCAGAGTGAGATAATTCGAACTGCTCATGAACGAGGTCACATTGCTACCAAGAGAACCGAAGAACTTATCAAGCAGGAATATTATATTCCGAGTCTCAGACAAAAGATAGAAAAGGTCATTTCTAACTGTGTAAAATGTATCCTTGGGAACAAGAAACAAGGAAAACAGGAGGGTTATCTGCACCCTTCGACAAAGGATAGCATACCACTACATACGTATCACATTGACCACCTAGGGCCATTGGAGACTACGAGCAAACGATATCATCATGTTTTAGCTGTCATTGATGGATTCACGAAGTTCATCTGGCTCTACCCAACGAAATCGACGGGAGCGAAAGAAGTGCTCCAAAAATTGGATGGTCAAAAGGTCATTTTTGGTAATCCGTCCTTGATTATCTCAGATAAAGGATCAGCCTTTACCTCAGACGAGTTTAACTCATACTGTGAGGAGCAAGGAATCAAACACTTAACCGTAATGACAGGACTTCCACGGGCGAATGGTCAAGTGGAAAGGTTGAACAGGACTATAATTCCTGTGTTAACAAAACTGTCAATGGACTATCCATCTAAGTGGTATCGTCATATTGAACGTCTCCAGCTAGTATTGAACTCAACATTTCAGAGAAGCATTGGCATGACTCCTTTTGAACTACTCTTTGGAGTCCAGATGAGAGCAGAAGGTGATCTAATGTTAAAACAGCTTCTGGAAGAGGAAATTCAAACAGGATTCGAAGAAAATCGGGAAGATCTCCGGAAGAAGGCAAAGGAACAAATCATGAAGGTCCAAGAAGAAAACCGTCACGGTTACAATCTTAGGCGGCGTAAGGCTACTCGGTAAAAGGAAGGAGATCTGGTCGCGATCAAACGCACACAATTAGGACCCGGCCGAAAAATGAAGGCGAAATTTTACGGTCCATATAGGGTTGAACGCGCGAAATCTAATGATACTTATGATGTGAAAAGCGTAGGGTTTACCGAAGGGCCTAAAAGTACAAGTACCTGTGCGGAGTATATGAAACAATGGAGAGAATGAATGTAACAATTGTAGTATGGGTCATACGAGGCGTATGATAATTCAGAATGGCCGAATGTAGAGTTGCGATTAAAAAAACCTTTCTGTATTGCGCGGGACTTGACTTCACCTATAAACCATAAGAGGGCGAAAGCAAAGCAATTGGCTAGCGACGGGAGTCGAAGCGAGAGTCTGAACCTAAGACGATGTAAATCTACTAATGTAATCTGTTTTTATATTTTCAATAAACTGTTTGAACTTAAATTCCTATATTTCACCTTTGCTGTTTCCCATGCTGACAAACTCTGTACTTTTACTTTTCCTCAATTTCATAAAATAATAGCTTCTTGCTTCCTTCAAAGCCATTTGGTATTTTCTTTACTTCTTCTTTTCTGATTTTGTCTTTACTTGCCTCAACTATAGTGGTTTAACTTTCCTATTTTTGTGTCTGTAATAATTTTTTAGCCTTTTTCTCTCCTCATCGCTAAGACCTGTGATGTTCAGCGTTTTTTCGTGCGCTTCTTATTTTTCTGGCCGGGGTGCCTCAATTTCATTATTCCACCATGCATGATCTATAATATTAATACACTTTATTAAAGATTAAGGAAGTTATGCTCATTTATAATATTTGAATCATCTATTTTAAACAGAGAGACTTTTTTTATCGACATAATTCAAAGTCGGCGCATGAATAGAAAAGACTTTTTGATCATAAATTTTCAAATAGAGTAATCCTGACAACTTTTGTGAAGAAATCATATAGCTGGAAAAGGGATAGGGTGCGATAGAAATTTCCACTTCCCTTTTCCCGCTCGAAAAATTATCATTTCGAATACCAAATTTGATTTGTCTTTGCATTTAAACATTTTTTGCATTATTTTGTTCTTTCGATTTATTTGCACACTTCTATTTTTAAATTGAGCAAAATGAAGACTTTGGTTTGTTTATTATTGAAAAAAATAACTAATGCTTCCTCCATGAAGAAGCAAATACATTTGCTACCGGGAAGCGAAGTGCTCGGGAAATGAGCACCATGTAATTATAAATACAAACAAAGTGGAAACACTTGAGTTCAAATTCACAGCTTTTTTTTATAATTTTTGATTCACTATTGCAATGCGAAAAACGGAAACGTAGACTAAGCGTAAACCCGTGTTTAGCCAACGGCTACGTTACTTTCGAGGGGAGTAAAGATTGACGTCGGTTTGGGTATCGGGTTCGCAACCCGTCCTAAAAACACAGAAGTCCAGTATGGATTGAAAATTCAAACTAGCCCGAAAGTTTAATTTGAAAATTAGGAAAATTTCTATGAATTCAGGAAAATGGCAAACAATTTCATCTTCTACCCATTATATATCTTTTTCACAGTTGAAACGTAGTGCATGTAAAATGAAAGCAGTTTGTAAAAAATTTATATTTGGTTCATCATGAAACAATTCGATGAACGAGATCACATGAATGCATCATATCAGTTCGTGCAATAATGCAGTCTCGGAAGAAATAAAATCCGAGGAATAAAGATCTATTTCCTAGAACCTTTGTTGAAACTATGAACGTATGTCGATATAATTTTCCAGGTACCACTATTTGTTCTATAACATATCTTGATGAATTTGGCGACACTCAATTTTTACATAAAACCAATATCTTTCATTTGAGATGAGAATGTCTTTATTAAAATTATCTTAATAAGAAATGTGAAATGATACCATTATTTACAAGAGACAATCTCGACACTGATAAAGTCTTTATTTCACATATATATAAGATAACGGCTACTTGTGTATATATTTGTACTCTGATGATGCAATGGAATATTCCTTAGATACAGTTAATGACCAAATAATTCACTGAAGCATTAATCGATTTGTTCTCCACGTTGCGAAAATGAGGATTGTCTGTACTTTTGTTTTCAATTTGGTGGTCATCGTTAGTTCTGTTGGTAAATATAATAATATAATATATCTGTAATTCTTATTGTATTTCATATTATACATGCATGAATACGACTATTTATGAGGCCTGTGGAGCGAACCTCAAGTCCCCTTTTCCAGCTTATAGTCATATAATAGCCATTTGCATATTTACAGTGTGAAAACTGGAGATTTCTTTTTATACGGTATAATTTTTATTCACGTTCTATTTTCGAAAAGGATGACTTCATGCTGTTATTTTCAGTGCAAAAAGAAACGAATATAAGTTCCCACCAACCGTCTCAATTATGTACCACTTGAGACTAATTTTTGTCACTCTTATTGTTTTTACAGTCTATGACGTCAAAAATGATGACATCATAGATATACGTGGCCATTACATACCTATGATCTTGAAAAGCGGCACTTAGAGTCGGTTCCTACGACTCGCACTGCAAAGATACACTCATCAATAATGTCCCGCTTTTCTCGTTTGGTGCATAATATACTATTAAGCTTACCACAAAGAAATTACTTTTTAACATAATAATGCATTTTCATGCAGATAGTAGAACCTGAACAAATTAATTTTTCTAATTTCTCACCAAACAGCTGGACTACATGTTTATACGGCAGTCTCATATGAGTTGTGGGGGGGGGGGGGGGCGCGACAGACACGGTGGTCAAATGCAAATGACCGCAGGTAACAGCTAGTATATTGCATATTATATACCATTATTATTATTATTATGTATGTAAATATATGCATTTTTATTATATTTATACAGGGTGTCCCAGACTCAAGTGTCCAGACTCATATAGCCATATAAAAATTTAAAAAATAAATAGAAAATTCCTTTTCCAAAAATCAGTTGAAGTTTTAATTTTTTAGTTATAAAACATTTAAGCTGGACCAATCAGGAGCGCCGTATAAACAGCCGTGTGTACGTGAACGAGATTTCAATGCAGTTTTATCGAAGCAAACGCAGAGGTGGGGTTAGCGACAGGAGAACACTACGTTGGAAGCCCGTTCACGCACACACGGCTATTTATACAGCACTCCTGATTGGTCCAGCTTAAATGTTTTATAAATAAACAAGTAAAACTTCAACTGATTTTTGGAAAAGGAATTTTCTATTTATTTTTTAAATTTTTATATGGCTATATAAGTCCGGACACTTGAGTCTAGGGCACCCTGTATATAGAAAATGAAAGTCAATAAAGAGAAAAAACTAAAGTAAAGTCTAAACGTTATTTGCAAATGAGACTTTGTCTTCAAATACAGTTCCTTGCCATGATGATTTCTAACCCAAAATGTGGCTAAAAGTAAGTAAAAGTGACTAACATGTATTAATAATGTGTCTAATTTTTTTCTTATTTAAAAGAGTTTAATGAACTTCATAAGAGTTTCAGGATAATTTTAGCAAATTCAGAATAAATCCCAAAAATGAAACAATGAGTTAAGTTAAATTCGAACACGATGAGCATTAATCAATATCTGAATCAAGAATCTGAAAGTTTTCACACTTAACTTCTCTTTCTAGACTTTTGGAACAAATGCAATTCTATTCTTAATTTGGAATATATGGAATGATTGTTTGTTGAGCGGTATTCGACAGTAAAAACTAAGTACAAAAATTTTCTAGAGAATCGGATACATTAAAAACTGTCCATTTTATGGAGGTTTTCGTATATCAGAAAATCGTTCATTGTCATTAAGGTTATTGAAGCGTTTATGCGCTCATTTTCTACGAAAAAATATATGTTTATTTGACAGGAAAGATTCACAGTGGGAAGTTCTTATAATTGAAAATTATTTAACATAATTCTTAATGAAGCACCAGAAAGATGCTTTCTGCAAAGAAACGTCGAATTCAGCTGAAGATATTAGACATAAATGTGCCGAACAAAAAAAATGAATCTTCAATTTCTTCTTGCAGAATGCAGTTCTCCGCCCGACGAGAAACCTAACATGAAACGTTATCCTGGTCCTTCTTCTTCTTCTGCTGCTCGACAACAACATCTCCCTGACCGGATCTCGCCAGAGAAGGCTCCTTTTCGTGGCAGGTCCAGATCGCCTGCTAGCAGGAGTCCTAATGGCGAACGAAATCCTTGTTCTTCTTCTGCCGGACAACATTCACCTGACCGGAAATCTCCTCAGGAGCCTCCACTTCATGCCAGATCCATTTCTCCTCTGGGCAGGCTTCCTTCAGATCGAGTGTTTGGATGTACAACAGAAGAACTTGGATATGTTCGACTCATTCCTCTCACAAATCGAAACCAGCAATTTGAATTTCGAAGATACGTTATTCCTGCCGGTTTGCCAATTAAATTTCTAACCGGACTGAATAAATATGTGCCCGTGGCATCCCGAGAATACATTGTATTATCAGCATCTAATGATGATATTTTTGCAATATTGGATGATAGTGGGATTCTTCGTGGAATCTACAGGAAGGATGGATATAGTTCGAGAATAAAAATAAATATGATAAGCGGCGCAGTTGATAATTTGATTCCAAATGAAATGAGGGATTGTCCAGTAGGCAAAAGTCCAGCAATCTTCTCACGAAGTTTTATTAAAGCTTCTGCAAATTACGATTCACTACAGTGTGAACGGAATCCCAATGTCGAAGATAATCCTAGTTCTTCTTCTTCTGCCAGACAGTCTGGCTCTTCTGCGGGCAGGCCTTATCCTCAAGAAATCCTTGGACATGCACTTGCAAGACTTGGATATATTCGGCTTATTCCCCAGGCAAATCCGAACCGGCAATTCGAATTCCGAAGATATTTTATTCCTGCCGGCTTGCCAATCAGATTGCGAAAAGAAAGGGGTATATTTGTGCCCGTGCCAACCCGAGAATATATTATTTTATCAACATCCGAAGGTGTCGTTTTTGCAATACTGGATTATACTGGAATTCTACTTGGAATATATAAGACAGATCGACATTATTCGAGAATAAAAATAAACATAATAAGCGGTGCAGTTAACTCTATGACCATAACTGAAATGAAGGAATGTCCTGTAGGCAGACGTTACCAAATCTTTCCACGTTGGTTTAAAGAAGTTGCTTCAAATGAAGATAGTCTCAAGTATGTGTATCATTAATTTAACAGAAAACAAGCTGTGAATTCGAATTCGAGTATTTTTCCACATTGTTTATATTTGGTGTATATGGTATGTGCTGTATATGGTGCTCATTTGACGAGCACTTTGCTTCCCGTTAGCAAATGTATTTGCTTCCCCAAATAGGAAGCATTAGCTATTTGTTTCAATGATAAACAAACCAAAGTCTTCATTTTGATCAATTTAAAATAGAAATTAACAACAAATACAAAATTACAAAATAATACAAAAAAAGTTTCTATAGTACAAAGACAAATCAGACAAATAAAATTTTGTATTCGAATTTGTAACCGAATTTTAAAATATCACTGAGTGCTAAAAAAAACGCAGTGAACATTTTTAGAAATCTTTCGGTCAGATTCAAGATATTAGTGGATATTACCTTTTAAAATTTCATCAATTTATTTGCAACCGTTTTTAAGTTATCGTGTTCAAAAAAAAAGCGCGACACACACGCACACGCATCCACACATACGCACACACACACTCACATCCGGACAATTGCTTAGAGCATTGTATTAGACATTTTTAAATTGAGGAAGTTTTAATTGAATTAATTGAAATTTTTTAGAAAATGTTAGCTTTACAACGCTTTCTCTAGAAGAAAGCAAAATATGAACTAAGATATAATATTCTTTGTAATTCGTAGTCGGATCAAAAATGAATAAAAAGATTGATTTGATTGAAAAGAAATTCTGAACTGTCAAGTTTAGAAACCAGCGTAACCTCGAAATGACATTTCAATGTCGTGCGCGCTCCAACTGTTAGGTCTTTTTGTACTGAAATTTTCTGTCCATGTCAAGTTGAAGCTATATCAGTTTCTAAGATCCTATAAAAGACTAACTTTGAAAAAGAAATGTTGAATTAGGGTTATTTCCAAAATATAATAAGGATACGTTTAAAAATGTTATAGCCCTCAAATAAACTGGTTTGTATAATTTTTGAGTAATATTTCCATCCATTCAAAATCTCACAAGTTAGTTTTTCAATCTATATTAACTTTTTTTCTATATTAATATCTCAAGATATTAATTTTTGCTTTTGAAGTTATTCAAATTGATTCTTAAAACATAAATTCATTCAAAGACTCTGTATTACGACGCCGATAGCAAGTCCTGTAGGGGCAGCATTTAGCCGCGACCCAAATTTTGAAAATCTTATACATCTGGTAGATTTTCAATGAAAGTTAGAACGAAGGTTTTTTCTGGGCGCACAACACGAATCATGGGTCAAAATTGAAAAACTTTACTGAAAGGGTTTAGCGGAATAAGCATGTGAAATCCGCCCCCGTTCGTATGAAGCTTACATTGATGTTATAAATTCGTTTCCATGTGGTATGAAACTCCACCAAGTTTCAATCGACCGATTGTAATGAACGAAATATATGTTTCTAAGACCACCCTGGAGTATTAAAAAAAATTGATAAATTTCTCGAACAAAAAATATGCATTAAAAGAATGTTTTAAAATTTTGAAAATTTTGTTTTTCTATGTTGTTTTAGAGATACCACTTTTATTTTCTCAAGAAAATATCCCTGCATTGTGTTCCATAACTCAGATTTTTTATGATTTTTTTCGTGTGGTGGAACATAGTTGAAAAAAACAATGTACGTGACGGTGCACGCCGCCCGTTGCCAAGGTTCACCGTGGATGAATGGGACCCATTTTTCTAAAGGACGTCTGCACTTTGCCTATACACGTATAGTTTCCAGAGTTTACCACGAGGGGGTTGCAGTACGTTTTTAAACTCCTTCTCATCGGGGTGTTTTTTTTAAATGAGTCCCCTCGCCTCTCACATCAGTATCATTGGGGTGTTTGTTAATGTCAGTCCCCTTGCCTCTCACATATTGCTCAATCTCCTTCACTATCACTGTCAATTACTGGAATGCAATTGTCGTTCTTAAATATATCGCTCAGTATTTCTGCTGGTTTAAAAACTTTTGATAAATACTTTGCGTAAGATAAATAATAAACGATAGCTTCAATGTGAGAAAAGCAACCAACTGTTCTTCCACCATTAGGACATTCACAAGCATAATGTGTCAGACCCGAAACCCCAACGCTGTTAGGCTTATACCTTAAAAAACACCTATATGTTGTGCGAGAAATATGTCTGGATGGAACTTTCACCCTCAGCATATATTTCTCTCATCTTTAACATATTGTATATTCAATGTTCTATCTTTATTGACCTTTTCAGCTAAATACGACACAGCTTGGGAGAGTTGATATAACACAGTGAAGAGAATCTTAAGATCCCTTTTTGTCATCTCTCTGAAAAGGGAGTTGTTTTAGAAACCATCTTTTCTTTTCAGCCTCAATAGCCAAAGTATTTTCGATAGATTTTTGAGTATGCATCCTCTGAACCACTTCATCTAAAACGTTTTCGTCTGAGAGTGACCTTCTTCCGAAAGTATTATTTAAAAATGCCGCAATTCTAAAGAAACTTCCCACTTCAGGTAACAGCTTGTTATCAAGCTTTTGATCAAGAAGGCGATACTTTTGTTTTCACATACCATGCACAGATTCAAGAACGCAGCGAATTTTTGTAACAAAACGTGGCTGATTAGACTCTTCTGCTTTTAATTGCTTCCTCTCATCTTTCAATGCAGGCATTAATACTTTAAACTTTTTTTCCTCTAAGCTACATACAATATCACGAAATCCGCGATCAAGTACAAAAGTATCACCTTCCTTTAAAAAGTTGAGTAGACCATTTGTATCTTCCAAAATATTTTTCAGAATTTCCGCATAATTTTTAGTTGCAAGATACGGTCCAAGCATATCATTCACAAAACCGTCAGCCATGCAGATAGTGAAGGGTTTGCAAAGAGGAACTTTCGTTTGCCCCGAAAAAGATTTCCTCTGGTACTCGTTGACGATTGATGCGATCGTCTTGTTTTTATGCATACGCCACAAACAAATGACGATTGCTGTAATCGTTTTTGATTGCCTCCATTACACAGAGTAAAAAAATTGAACGTTATATCATAAGGTTTAGTCAGCTATAAATAAAATTCAGAATAAATTTAGAAAAGAAATGCATGATTCTTTGGATTTTGGCAGATCAGACTTTGTGACGGCTTCAAGCTCGACTGCTACCGCCATTCTCACCCCGGGCGTCCCTGACGTACTATATCTATGCTTATCGAACGATAAAGTGTCGTAACTAGAGTTGTCCAAGTCGCGACCCACGAGGCATTTCTATGTGCTAAAATATTTTGTAATTACGCATACGTAATTATGGCGAATTTTTCATTATGTATTATGCGCTTAAAATTGGTAAAATGTTATTAAATTGATAGGTTTTCATGAAAATAGGAAAAGAGAGGATTTTCGAGTCTCATAATACGAATTTTGGTTTAAAATTCCAGAATATGAGGTTAGAATTAAGAAAGTTGAAACAATTTATGAAAGTTCCATTTACTTGGTGAATTTCCATCAAAATCTGTAACAGAACATTCCTTGAGTCACAACAAAAAAATTTGTGGCCCGAAATTAGAAGAAGTGACATCAATTTTGAAACTGTTAATAATTGGGGTATATTTCTGTGAAAGTCAATACGAGCGGTTTTTTTTCGGGGTAAACATTTGTCTTTGGTTTCAGCTCGTCTCCCGTAGAGGGCACCACTTGAGGGCCGTCAAGTTCTCTCTCTTCGATCGCCGCGCGTCAACTCAGTTCAATTACTGTTCACGCTTCGCCTAGAACGGACGTGCGGTCGAACGGCGCTTGTGTAGTAGTGCAGTGTATTGTAGTTCAACAAAATAAAGCCAGTCAGTTCAACAACTCAACGACTATTGACTCTACGATCTCCCGTCACTTCCTTCTACCATTCAAAAAACTCTTTCGTTTTTGAATTCATGAAAATCTGCCAAATTAACATCATTTTCAGAATTTTAGGTAAGCATTCTGATTTCTATGACTTGATAAACCCGCTCGTACTCGACTTTCATGTAAATATACCAGTTTAATCATATTTTCTAGATTCAAGTCCACTTTTGGAATTTTGGAATTCTTACCTCAACTTTGTGTTGTGTGTCTCGAAAATCCCCCTTGTATTGACTTTCATACAAATTCACTAATTTTCAAAATTTGAGTCGTTTTTTTAATTTTGAACCCAAATTCGTATTTTGAGAATCGAAAGCCCCCTTCTTTTCGACTTTCATTGGAACGTATAGATTTACTCCAATTTGCTACGTAATTCAATTGAGTATCCACAAGTTCCATGGAACTCTACAGCGCGTATATATGTACCCTCTAACTTCACTGCATATCCATAATAAGTCACGTGTAACGATACTGCGCATCCGTGAGTGGCATGAAGCTCTATTGAGCATCCGTAGAAGTCATGGAATTCTACTGCGCAGACAAACATGTCGAGTAATTCTACCAAGCAAATATGCTTGTCACATAATTCTCTTGCGCATCCGTAAGTTTCGTGGAACTCTACTGCGCTGACGCAAGTGCTGTGTATCTCTACTGTGCACATACAAGAGCCCTCAACATTACTGCGCACCCGTAAGTAGTATGGGACCCTACTGCGCATATGCATAAGTTATGAAACTCCACTGCGCACGTCTATCTGCTATTTAACTCTACTGTGCATCTATAAGTACCTCCTATCTTTAATGTGCAGCAATTGGTGCCGTGTAACTATACTGAGCATGCGTATGTCTCACACCGAGAAACCAATATTCTGTTTTTAAGAATTTCCCACAAACTTCAAGAATATTTGCAACTTAAATAGGCTTGAAAACATATATTCTTATCTAATTGTAAGAATTCTCCACTAAGTTTAAGAATAGTTGCACCCGACATCTGTCGAAGTAATTATATAATAAATGACGAGCTCGAAGAAATGCAACCAATTCTGAGGATAAATCGCATGTGCACGTCTCTAACTCTATCTCTTTCTCTTCGCAGAGAACGTTGAAGTGAGAAAAGTTTGATGTCATACGTCAGCGAATAAATAATGTAGAGAGGTTATGTCTCGGTGTGGCAATTCGGTATTCAACCTCAATGTGACATCAGACCTTTCTCACTCTGACATTTTCTGCAAAGAGAAGGAGTTGGATGTGCGCGCGCGATTCATCTTTGGAATTGGTTGCATTTCTTCGAGCTTGTCACTTATTACGAATTCGAAAAACTGATCGAAAACAACGTCGCACGAAACATTGAAAGAAATGATTGAACAGAGCAAGGCGCATTTTCCATTGTGCATTTCTTCTTTCCCCACTCATATGGTATTCTCATTTTAATAATATTTTCTCCCTTTGGTTAGAAGATGCTCTTAAAATAAGAATTTCGCTTACTTCATCAAGAATATCACTAAGAATATGCCTGCAAGAATATCACACTCTTAATATTAGAATGTCGTTTTTTCGGTACGAGAATCTGGTTTTGGACTATTAAGAACTGAAAGTGTTCGGGTCCGGACCCGTACCCTTAAGAATAAATTTAAATGGCACGATTGTGGACTTGGACCCTCAAGAACCAGAAGGGTCCGAATTCGGACTCGCACCCTTAAGAGTTATAAGTGTCCAGTCCGCACCCGGACTGGACTAACCTAAAACATTCCGATCCCTAGTCTTTCCATCTATTTTTTGTTTTTTCTTAGATTGAAGTTTGGAAAAATTAAAATAATGCACCCTCTGAATCAATTTAGTTCGCTATCTCGGATCATTTATCAGTCTGAAGTTAGCAAACTCAACAAGACGGAAACTGTTACTAAAATAGACTGTCTGTGAGATCATATCAGAACGCCCAAAATTTCCTAAAAATATAAAAACAAGTTCAAACAATATGAAGATGATTCAGACATGATGATTCACTGTACAATCTGCTGAAGTTCAAGTGTCCTAAACAATACTTTACATCATTAGCGTGTACATTATTACAGTTAACAATTTTTTACATACTATATTTAGCTGCTGAACCACACGACTTCCGATTGCCGGTCGGACAGTGAAAAGCGTGTATCTGATTTTTGGGCTCATTGAAAAATCAAATTCGAATTTATAGATAGGTGTTTGATTTTTTAAATGTTGGAACGGTTTTTGCAAACAAACAAAAAATGCAAGCATTCGAGAGCCCAACAAAATCCCAACACTACTTTCTGTTTTTTTTCTCCAGGTTTCAGTTTTTACTAAGACGGTGGTTATGGTACATAGAGGTGGTTTTTGAAGATTTTGTTGTGCATTTGAAAACCCAAAATAAGCCTAAAATTCTGATGCGCTTTATTATTTCAGATTTTATTTTTGGCAAGGGGGTGGTTCTTTGCACATAGGAGGGTTATGGTTTTTGGAATTTTGTTTTCGTGCATTCGAGAACCCAACATAAACCCAAAATTCTGGTGTGGTTGGTTTTTTCTGAGTTTGAGTTTTCACATGGGCTTGATGGACGTCTGTTGAGGAGCCTTTGATGACCTGTCATAATCTACGAAACAGCGGTCAATGAAGAAATAAAATTACTCTATTCATGTAAGAAAGACATATTCAATATTTGAAGTATAACACAAATAAATATGTTGATGATAATACATCTATGGTATTCCGCAGAGATATTTTTGTAGTTTGTTTTGTAGCTACAATCATTAAATCATCTTTTCAGAAAGCTGAAAACAAAACTGTTCAATATTCTAACTTAGCATGTGTTATTTATTGAAGCAGGACATGCAATAGTGTTAGGAGGAACGGAGGAGGTTTTGGTTGAAATTTTCAATAAAAATGATAAACCTTTAAACAAAAATCGAATGGTTTAATTTCCTGTAGAAAAGATTCAGTTTCAAATAAAAAACACAAATTTCCAACGAAATAATTAAATTTTCAACCAAGAAAATAAACTTTCGACTAAAATTATGAATATTCAACCAAAGAGAAACATTTTAAACCAAAATTATTAATCCTGAACCACAAAAGTGATTTTTTATCAAACTAATTCAACTTTCAACCAAATATTTAAATTGTCAATTAATGAAGATAAAATTTCAACCAAAAGTAATAAAAACTTGAATTTTACAGTTGATGGAATTAATGATTTAACAAAGAAAAATGAATTTTCAACTGAAAAGATGAATTCCGAAATAAAATGATGAATCTTCATCCAAACAAAATGATGTTTTAACCATATAGTTGAATTTTTAAGTAAAAAAGATCAATCTTTAACCAAAAATGAAATAGGTAAATTTTGAGTTAAAATAAATAATTTTGAAAACTAAAAAACATAACACCCAAACAAGTAGTTACATTTTGAACTATATTAAGATATGAATTTTGATATAAAATAATGAATCTTCAACCAAGAAAATAAATTTTCAATTAAAAAATATAAATTTTCATAAAAAATGAAATAGTTAAATTTTTAGTTGAAAACAAATATTTTTAACGAAAAAAAAGCAATCAATTTGTCCAATTTTCAACCAAAAAATTACTATTTAATTAATAGATTTGAGATTCAACCAAGTACTTGATTTTTTAACTGAATACTTAAAATTTTCGACTAAGAAAGATAATTTTTCTACTAAAAACAGAATAGTTGAATTTTCAGATAAAAGAATTGATGTTCAACCAAAGAAGGAAACAAATTTTTAACAGCTTGTTAATTTTGTAACCAAAAAAATGAATTTTGAATTGAAGTAATGAATCTTCCTCCACGAAAATTAATTCTTAATCAAATAGTGGAATTTTCAAGTAAAAATTATCAATTTTCAACCAAAAATAAAATAATTTGATTTTCAGATAAAAAAAGTCAATTTTCTACAAAAGCAAACCGAAATTTTAACAAAATAGTTAAATTTTTAACTTTGTAAAGAGATGAATTCAAATAAAATGATGAGCCGTCAACCAAGAAAATAAATTGTAACTAAATAGTTTAATTTTCAACCAGGAAGATAAAAAATAGTACAGTTAAATTTTTAGTTGAAAGAGTTATTGTTCCACAAAAAAAAAGATAAATTTTCAACCAAAGAGTAGAATTTTCAACTAAAAAAAGATAAATTTTCAATCAAAAATTGAATAGTCAAATTTCCGTTAAAAACAGATAATTTTCAGCTGAAAAAATAAATTTTTAATAAAGTAGTTAAATTTTTAACAACAAAAAAATGAATTTCTAATTGAAGGGTTCAACTTTCAAATAAGTATAGTTGAATTTTCAACTAAATAGTTAAAATTACAAAGAAATTAAATTTTTTTCTTGAAAATGGAATAGTTGATTTTACAATTAAAAGAATTATGATTCGAGCAAACAAAGAAACTAATTTTTATTAAACTAGTTGAATTTTTAACCAAAGCGATGAATTTTCAAATAAAGTTATGAATCTTCAACCAAGAAAATGAATTTTTAACCAAATAGTTAAATTTTAAGTAGAAAAAATTAATTTTTAACTAAAAAAAAATCAAATTTCAACAAAATAGTATAATTTTGCAACATATCAAGAGATGAATTTGGAAATAATATGATGAATCTTGAACCAAGAAAATAAATTTTAACCGAATAGTTAATTTTCAAATAAAGAAAATAACTCTTCAACAAAAAATGGTGCAGTTAAATTTTCCGTTGAAAGAATTAATGTGTAACCAAAAAAGAAACAAATTTTTGACAAAATAGTTATTATATCAAATGAGTAATATAAATTTTCAACAAAAAATGGGATAGTTTAATTTTTACATACACAAAATTAATTTTTAAACAAAAAACGTATTTCCAGCAAAATATTTAAATTTGCAACCAAATTGAGAAATGAATTTTCAAGAAAATGATGATTCTTCAACCAAGAAAATGAATTCTTGAGCAAATAGTTGAATTTTGAATCGGAGAGATGGATTTTCAACGACGAATTTGCACCAAAATACATACATTTTCAACCAATGAAGTTAATTTTTAACTAAAAAGGTCAGTTTCCAACTCAGTAGACGCGTTTTTAAGTAAGATAGTCTTTAACTAAAAAAGTTTTTTAAAAAAGTGGAATATTTGATTTTTCAGTTAAGAAATTAATTTTTAACTATACATGTCTCTAAAAAGAGTCCTTCCTCTGTCTGGTTATATTTTTCCATATAATGAATCATCTGGTCAACATTATTCATAAAATTAGAGAAAATCTTGTCAAATCCTTCAAAATCCCTTGGAATATGATAAAATCATCCTTAAAAATTCGTTAAAGTCCTTTAAAATTTAATTTAATATTTTTTAAATCTTTTGAAAACTTTACAGAATAAGAAATCTTTTCAATGTCTGAAATCACGAGAAATCATATAAAATCTTTGAAAAATGCTTGAAATAACTTAACGTAATTAGGATATTCTGTAATCATCGAAACCCTATCAAATTTGTTAAAATGTCTTACAAAACGTTCAAAACTACTCCACACTACCAGGTGATAAAAAATTTTGTTGTCAATTTATCTTTTTAGTTGGAAATGCAATTATTAAATTTTTCATTGAAAATTCATCTTTTTTGTTTGAAAATTCAATTAATTGGTTGAAAATTACACAACTTTGTTAGAAACTCATTTTGTTGGTTGAAGTTAAAATTATTTTGTTGAGAATTCTTTTTTATTCTAAAAATCAACTTTTGTGAGTTGGAAATTAAATTGCTATGTTGAAAGTTCAACAACGTTATCAAAACTTTATCTTGTTGGTTGAGGATTGAACTCTTTTATGGAAATTAGTATTCTTTGAGTTGAAAATTGATTTTTTCACTAAAAATTTAAGTGTTCTATTTCGAATACTCGGTAATGACAATTTTATTTGATAATATAATTTTGTTATAACAAATAGTATTGCCTACGAATCATTTTTCACTTGCACATATTCCTGCGCATTTAATCCAAAATATAATAGATTTCGGAAAGTTGTTCACCAAATGATAGACGAAAAAGGAAACAATCAGCATTTGTTCATTATTTTCATTGATGTAAAATACTGAACAATAACATTAGAAAAATCGCTTGCACATATCAGTTGTAAATTCAATAAAAAAATTTTTCGATTAAAGCATATTCTAGAATGAATTGAGAATTGCATCCTACAATTTATCGTTAACTATGTTATTTGATTTCGCCCACTGTGTCTGTCGTTGCGTTTGGGTAATGAGGCTACGCGACTGCACTGAAAAAGTAATATGCCTATAAATTATACACTGTAGCTAACAAAATAATGGAAATTCCGTTAGTAGTTTGCGCAATATGGTGTTTTCAAAAAACTTTCGAATAAAAGCTCAAAATCATATAACTCTCTGAGAATTGAATATTCGAAGAAAAAAAATTTGAATGGCCTTGTGGGGATCAGCAAAAGACAAAACAAAAGAAGCATTGATAACCATAATACATTTGCATTCAAATCCTTTTGTTTATTTTGATCCGACTACGGATTACAAAGAACATTATATCTCAGTTTATCCTTTCTCTATTGAATTAATGATACAAATACTGTAGACTATCTTCATTGGAAGCAACTTTTTTAAACACACGTGGAAAGATTGGGTGACTTCTGCCTACAGGACATTCCTTCATTTCCGTTACGGTCATATAGTCAACTGCTCTGCTTATCATGTTTATTTTTATTCTCGAACGATCATGATCTGCCTCATATATTCCAAGAAGAATTCCAGTATACTCCAGTATTGCAAAAACGACATCTTCGGATGTTGATAAAACAATATATTCTCGGGATGGCACGGGCACAAATATACCCTTTTCTTCTCGCAATCTAATTGGTAAACTGGCAGGAATAAAATATCTTCGGAATTCGAATCGCCGGTTCGGATTTTTCTGGGGAATAAGCCGAATATATCCAAGTTTTGCAAGTGCATATCCAAGTACTTCTTGAGGATAAGGCCTGCCCGCAGAAGACCTAGACTGTCTGGCAGGAGAAGAAGAACAAGGATTATGTTCGAGATTGGGATTCCGTTCACACTGCAGTGAATCGTAATTTTCATAAGCTTTAATAAAACTTCTTGAGAAGATTGCTGGAGATTTGCCTACTGGACAATCCTTTCTTTCATCTGGAGTCATATTATCAACTGCTCCGCTTATCATATTTATTTTTATTCGCGAACATTGCCTATCTTTCCTGTAAATTCCACGAAGAGTCCCACTATCATCCAATATTGCAAAAATGTCATCATTGGATGCTGATAATACAATATATTCTCGGGTTGGCACGGGCACATAACTCTTTGGTTGTACTAGAAATTTAATTGGCAAACCGGCCGGAATAACGTATCTTCGAAATTCAAATTGCTGGTTTCGATTTGTGCGAGGAATAAGCCGAACATATCCAAGTTCTTCTGTTGTACATCCGAATACTCGATCTAAAGAAAGCCTGCCCAGAGGAGAAATGGATCTGGCATGAAGTGGAGGCTCCTGTGAAGATGTCCGGTCAGGTGAATGTTGTCTGGTAAAAGAAGAACTAGGATTACGTTCGAAATTGGGATTCATTCCACACTGTAGTGAATCGTGATTTGCAGAAGCTTTAATAAAACTTTTTGAGAAGAATGCTGGACTTGCGCCAACTACACAATCTCTCTTTTCATCGGCAGTCAAATTATCAACTGCGCCGCTGATCATATTTATTTTCATTCGCGAATGATTTCCATCTGTCCCATAAATTCCACGAAGAATCCCACTATCATCCAATATTGCAAAAATGTCATGATTGAATGTTGATAACACAATATATTCTTGGGTTGTCACGGGCACATACCTATGTGGTCGTACTAGAAATCTAATTGGCATACCGGCAGGAATAACGTATCTGCGAAATTCAAACTGCTGGTTCGGATTTGTGCGAGGAATAAACCGAACATATCCAAGTTTTTCTGTTGTACATCCAAATACTCGATCTAAAGAAAGCCTGCTCAGAGCAGAAATAGATCTGGCATGAAGTGGAGGCTCCTGCGGAGATGTGCGGTCAGGTGAATGTTGTCTGCCATAAGAAAAACCAGGATCACGTTCGCCATTAGGACTCCTGCTAGCAGGCGATCTGGACCTGCCACGAAAAAGAACCTCCTCTGGAGAAATCCGGTCAGAAAAATGTTGTTGTCGAGCAGCAGCAGAAGAAGATGGGCCAGCATTACGTCTACTATGAGGTTTCTTGTCGGGCTGAGAACTGCATTCTGCAAGAAGAAATAGAAGATTAATTTGTTTTGCATTTATATCTATTATCTTTAGCTGAATTCAACGTTTGTTTGCAGAAAGCATCTTTCTGATGCTTCAATACAAATTTTGAGAAATAATTTTTAATTATAAAAACACCCCACCGTACATACTTCCTGTTAAATAAGCATATATTTTTTTGTAGAAGACGAGTGGGTGAACGCTTTAATAACCTAAATAACAAAATATTTTCCGTTATACGAAAACTTCCGTAAAATAAACAGTTTTTCATATTTCCAATTCTTTCGCAAATTTTTTCACTCAGTTTTAACTGTCAAATAACACTTGAGGGGCTGATAGCAAAACCGGACTAAAAAAAGGGTCGGAGCAAAAACGGGTTGATTATTTCTCAGCGTCAAAACGAATTAGCCCAAGCGCTGCGAGCAAAAACGAGTTGAAAATTTAACTCGTTTTTTCCCGTAGCGCATGGACTAACCCATTTTTGCTCGCACTCATATTTTGATTCGGTTCAACTCCAACCAAACTCTCTTAGCGATTTCACAGAAGAGTTAAAAAACGTTCTCAAAAATCGAATTTTTAATTTTGGAGAAACAACGGTATACTCCTAAAGCACATCAATGCTGAATTGATGCCTGAATAGGTAGATTGGAAAATCATATCATATTAAAAAACAAATTAGTGATGATTATTTGCAAAATCCATTTCATTTTTGATGCGCAATATATCTTGCAAATGAATTATCAATACCATAGAGCCCTAGAAATAATTCGGCTCCCATTGCGTGAAATTGGAAAACTAAAATAGAAATAATTGCACAAAAATTATTCCATGGAAATTGGCTGCGATTCGTCACATGATTCGCACTAAATCTCAGCAATTTAAACACAGAAAGAGATTTTTTATTGAAATCATGGAAATTATTGAGTCTTCTTCATAGACAGTTAATAACAATAGATGCTTATTTAAATAAAGCCAATCCACAAATGCTTTGTTGGGCTATTTTCCGACGCACTAGTTTGGTTCTTTCTACGTAATCAAATGTTATTAACTAATCTATCAAATTTAGGGACAATGGAAATCGACATTAATTTATTATGTTTAGGAAAAATTTTTTTATCAAATTTGTATTATCTCATGTATTTATGCAATAAAAAATGTAACGTTTCACCCAGGAATTAACAGCCAATTATCTATCAACCATTGCTTGCCATCAATCAATATCAATTCATTATTGTTCAAACAAAATTAGTTAACAAATGCATTTTTTGGCTATTTTCAACATTTCAATAACTTGAATAACGATCAGTTATTGTTATTGTTATGAACAATGTTATGAGGACATTTTTTTCGTCTTAGACATTTTTCAGCTAAGAATCCCGTTTTTCTTGTGGATTTGGGAAGAATTCTTCATCTAAAAATCATTGCTAACACAGCTGTGCAATCTTTGGCAAGACGAGAAGCGCTTATTTTTTATAAATAAACTCAATTAAAAAATGCGTTATTTGTAGGGAGCAGAGTAGACAAGGTGTGAACATTAGGGTGGTCCAAAGTTGTTTTTGAATTTTCATAAATAACGCCCAGAAATTTATTCGAATCCACATAAAAATAAATTAATTTTTTTAATGATATTTAGAGGTGGCGCAAGAGCGACACTTTGAAATCTCTGCCGCTATATTGAGTCCGCCAATTTGGATTTAGAATTTTTGACTCCATATTAGTAATTTGCAACCCCAAAAAACAGCGAGCAACTAATTGTAGCCAATTCCGTAGACTTTCCAAAATCCTTGCAGCCATTTTGAATTTTTGACTGCTTATTCGTAATCAGCGATCTCAAAAACCCCGGAGTAGCTATTTTTAGTCAAATCCATAGACTTTTAGAATTTTGGCGCAAATTTCGGTCGCCTGGCCAATAGTGGTTAGGTTAGAGTTGAACCGAATCGAAATATGACTGCGGGCAAACATGGGTTAGTCCACGCGCTACGGGCAAAAACGAGTGAAATCTTCAACTCGTGTTTGCTCGCAGCGCTTGGGCTAATTCGTTCAGGTTCAAAATGATTGAAGCTCGCCGTGTTTGAATTTAACTTAAATCATTATTTTACTTGTGATGTTTATTCTGATTTCGCTAAAATTATCCTGGAATTCTTATAAACTGCATTGAACTCTTTCGAATTCAAAAAAACATTAGACACATTATTGATACACTAAGTCACTTTTAGTTAGATTTGGTCACATTTTGGGTTAAAAATTATTATGTCAGGGAACTGTATTTAAAAACAAAATCTCATTTGCAAACAACGTTCTTTGTTCATAAGTCCAACTGTTTGATGAGACATTACAAAATTAATTTGTTAGGTTCTACTATCTGCTTGAAAATGCATTATTATATTAAAAGGTTATTTCTTTTGGTAACGTTAATAGTATATCATGCAACAAGGAGGAAAAGAGGGAGATGAATAATATGAGTGTATCTTTCCAGTGCGAGTCATACGAGCCGACTTTGAGTGCCGCTTCTCAAGTTCGTAGGTACGTGATGGCCATGTATATCTATGACGTCATAATATTTGACATCATAGACTGTAAACACAATAACATTGAGAAAGATTAGTCTCAAGAGGTACTTAAATGAGACCACTGGTGGGAACCCAGAATCGTTCCTTTTTGCACTGAAAATAACAGCATGAAGTTATTCTTTTCAAAGACAGGTCGTGGAAAGAAATAATACCGTTCAAAAAATAAATCTCTAGTTTTCACAGTGTCAATATACAAATGGCTATTATATGGCTAGAAGCTGGAAAGAGGGACTTTAGGTTCGCTCCACAGGGCTGATAAATAGTCGTGTTCATGCATGTATTATATGATGTATAATAAGAATTAAAGACATATAATATTATTATATTTACCAATAGAACTAACGATGACCGCCAAAGTGAAAACAAATGTACAGACCAACGTCATTTTCGCAAAGTAGAGAACAAACTGATCAATGATTCAATGAATAATTTGTTTATTAACTGTATCTGAGGAATATTCCATTGCATCATCAGAATACAAATATACACATAAGTAGCCGTTATCTCACATATATGTGAAATGACGACTTTATCGGTGTCAAGATTGTCTCTCGCAAGTAATGATATCACTTGAAATTTTTTATTATGTTCATTCTGATTAGGACATTATCATCCCAAATGGAAGGTATTGGTTTTATGTAATAATTGAGTGTCGCCAAATTCACCAAGATTCGACGTTTTTGGACTCACTGATTAAGGAGCAATGATTTTTACTTCGGTTTCTATTCGTCGTCGTTGTCTGTCAATACGACAACTTCCGAAGAAATAAATTCATGAAATTTCTGAATAAATTTTCATTTGTATGGTGATAGTATTTCCATACAAATGTATGGAAATACTGCGTTTTGGGAGGTGAATTGAAATGCTTTTATATATCATACAGGTATATATATATATATATATATTTATTTATTTATTTATTCCTAGCGGCTTTCGCACGTGTTCAATTACTTATTTATTTAACAATAAAGTTTCGCAGAGATTTCCTGGTCTATGTCCTTGTACACATGTATGTTATAGAACAAATAGCGGTATCTGCGAAATTATATTGACATACGCTCATAATTTAAAAAAAGGTTCGAGAAAACAGATCTTTATTCTTACCATTATATCTCTTCCGAGGCTTCATTATAGCACAAATGAATATGATGAATTCATGTGATATCTTTTATCGATTGTTTTTACATTGAACCAAATATGATTTTTTTAAATTATTTTAATGTTACATCCACTACGTTTTAATTATGGAAAAAATGTTTAAAAAGTAAAGGAATCTTTAGAATGTAATTTCAAATCCCATGATTTTTGATTTGTTCTTTGAAAAAAAAGCTCTGCGCCTGTTATTAAAAAAAACGTTCGTAGCCAGAACAGCTTTTTAGGATTATTTAAAATGTATTCAATGCTTATAACTAACAAAACACGTTTGGTTTTTGTCAACTTACAATGTATATAACGAGTACGAGATAAAATTGTTTTTAATTTTCCTGATTTCCCAGAAATTTTTATAATTTTTGAAATAAACTTTCGTGCTGGTTTGAGTTTTCAACATATACTAGACTTTCGTGCTTTTAGGCCGTGTTGCGAACCCGATGTCCGAACGGACGTCAATTTGTACGCCCCTCGAAAGTAAGGAAGCCGTTGGTTGAACACGGATTTTACGTTGATTCTGCGTTTTTCCGTTTTTCTCAATTACAATAAAGAATCAAAAATGATTAAAAAAAGCTATGAATTTGATCCCGAGTGCTTCCACTTTGTTGGTATTCATAACCATATGGTGCTCATTTCACGAGCACTTTGCTTCCTATTAGCAAATGTATTTGCTTCCTATTAGAGAAATCATTAGTTATTTTCTCCAAGAATAGACAAACCGAAGTCTTCATTTTGCTCAATTTGAAAATAGAAATTCACAAAAAACACAAAAGTTCTGACGCACCCTATCCCTTACCCAGCTTTATGATTTCTTTACAAAAATTGTCAGAATTACCGGATTTGAAAATTTATGATCAAAAAGTCTTTTCTATTCATGCGTCAACTTTGAATTATGTCGATGAAAAACGTTTTTCTGTTCAAAACAGATGACTCAAATATTATAAATGAGCATAACTTCCTTAATCTTCAATAAAGTGTATTAATATTATAGATTAATCGATTTGCCTCGATTCAAGGAATCTTTTCCCTCCTTGCATCAATTTTGAATTATGTTAGTGAAAAAAGTTCTACTATAAAAACTATATAAAAAACTACTATAAAAACTGGATATCATTGCTAAAACTGCAACTGAAGTGTGTGGTAAGGCAGTGGTAGGAAGAAAATTTGGTGATGCATGGTGGAATGATGAAATTGAGGCAGCCCAAAAAAAAAAGAAAGAAGCGCACAAAAAACGCTGAACATCACAAGTCTTAGCGATGAGGAGAGAAATTGGCTCAAAAATGATTACAGACACAAAAAGTGGAGAGTTAAACGACTGATCAGGGAGAGTAAAGATGAAATCAGAACAGAAGAAGAGGAGAAAATACATAACGGCTTTAAGGGAATTATGAAACTATCATTTAAACTAATAAAAGGATGTACACTTCGGTAGTCCTTTTCAGAACAAAAATGGTGGTAATCATAACCTATAGAATTACAATATAATTGTTCAAGATTATATGAATATTAATTACGCTGGTTTACAATTTGTTGAGTAAAATAAAATATTGAAGATTAATTACAACGAATATTAAAAATACCTGTGAATAATAATTAATTATGAACTCATGTCCACCTGCACCTATAGGCTCAACACAGTATTATGAATGAATTAATATAAATAGAGACATTTTAAACTTCGTTCGTTCTGTGCCATACCATAGGCGAAGTGCGAAAGCAAATGTACAGAGTGAGACGTATACATGATGAAGCAGGGATGGTATGTTGATTGTAACGTCAGTGGTATAAGAATATACCGCTGATAACGTCAATATCGGATTTTAAATTTACATTGTTGTTATTTTTGACGATGTAAAACATTTCCATAAATATTCTTTTACAGTATGAAGATTCTTTAGTTAAAATAGTAAAGTTTTTGAAATCAAAGTTGTGTTTATGTTCAATAGCATATTTAGATAAACCAGTTTTTTTGATAAGATTGTCACAATCTCTCTTATGTTCTTTTATTCTCGTTATTATGTATCTTTTAGATTGTCCAATGTAGCAGTTGTTACAGTCTTGACAATTAACTTTATATAGAGTATCAGCAGTCTTCTCAATAGGCATTGAATCTTTCTGACTACTGAAACATTTTAACGCATCTTTAATGGGTTTGAAAACTGGCATGAAGTTGTATTTTTTTAAAGAAATTTGGTATAGAATTTTGAAGTTAGTGGACAGTATGGTAGGATTATAATTTGGTCCAGATTGAAGTCATTGTTTTGGCTATTGTAATTAGTGTTGTTATTTTTTTTATTAATTATTACCTGTAGAAGACGTTCTATCTGTTAACGTATTCAAACGGGAAATCATTATCTTCCAAAGTTTTGCTTATTATTTTTAAATTGTTTTCATGGAAAGAGGGGTGTGATAATTCTATTGCCCGATCAACTAAGCTATTGATCACGCTATTTTTGTATGGTGGTACAAACAGAATATCGGGGTGTTTAACCCACGCAGGAACAACGTATATCTATAGATATAATTCGGCCTAAGAGTACTTTATTGCCATCTTTGTCGCTCTTTCGTTTTCGGTCGCGACCTTGCCCTGCCGAACGCTCCAAGGGATATAGAATCAATTGTCCGAAACGAGAACTGCCAAATTTTCTGGAAATACGGTTTTCGGGCAGCATTCTCCGTTGCGCACTCGAGGCCTGACATTGTTCTCCAAGACTTCGAGAAACGAACTATATTCGTGATCGAATTCTCGGCTCCGTCCGAATGCAACATCACTGCGAAGGAGAAGGAAAAAGAGGAGAGGTATCAAGACCTTAAAAGAGAGCTGCAACGACTGTAGCCAAAATATTCTTTGCAAGTAATTGTCCTTGTGATGGGTGCTCTCGGAGGTGCGAAACTATCACTGGTTCCTAACCTTATAGCCATTCCCGCATGCCAAAAATATGCCGACGCACTTGCGAGATAGATGCAGAAAGCTTTCTTAAAACGGTGTAGGGACAATAAGATCGTCCCAAAATTCTTGCAGTTAAAAACCCATTTAGGAACATCCAAATCCAAATCAATTCTACATAAAACAAGTTTGCTTCTCTTAAAAGAAAGAATACAAGACACCAAATTTGCCTTACACACTACCTCCAAAAAACTATTAAAACTTCACCTTCTCCTATCAAACACTCTCAGATTTGACATTTGGTCGACATTGGACTGCATATTATTTGACCAATCCCAACGGATTAAATATTTTTGCACTGAGAAACAAAAAATAAAATTTGACAAATTACTTCCAGTAAAGCACGCACCATTAACTAATACAGTAAAAAACATCTCTAACCATCCTCTCAGCAATAAAGTTATTTCAGCCTTAGCTAAAGGACATAATTTTGCAGTTGCTCCCTCAAAAATCCCAAAAGAAAAAAGCATCAGTAATTCATAATCCACAATATACACCATTCCACCTGAAAAAGCAAATGACATACGATGCAGGACAGCCAACATTTTACGCGAAGCCCAACTTCCCTCCTCAAACTTAACAAACCAAAAAACAACAGCTATTAAAGAACTCAATCAGAATAAAGAAATCATAATATTGCCCTCAGAAAAAGGCAACACAACAGTAATAATGGATAAAGAAGACTATAACAACAAAATCATCGACGTTATTACTGACGATACATGTGAAAAACTTAAAAAAGACCCCACAAAAACAAAAGCCAGAAAAACAAAAAGCATCCTGCAAGACTCAAATCTTGACAGCGATACAATATCTAAATTAAAACCTACTAATCCCATCTCTCCAAAACTTAACGGAATCCCAAAAATTCACAATAAAAACATCCCACTCAGACCGATCGTCAGCGCAATAAACTCACCAACTTACAACCCAGCACGCTTTCTCGCCAAAAAACTTGAGCCTTTCACAGGAAACTCTATCACACACATCTAAAACTCTTTGACTCATCAGAAAAATAGAACAGATTCATATTCAACCCCAAGACATCCTTGTAGGTTTCGACGTAGTACCTCTCTTTACAAAAGTACCAATCTCTGATACGATCGATATTATTAAATCCTTTACAAACTTTCCCTCCAATCTCACACCTTTGATAGAACACTGTCTCACTAATGCCTATTTCTCTTCCAAAAACCAATTGTACGAACGAACCTCAGGAGCAGCAATGGGATCTCCAATCTCACCTGTAATAGCCAACATTTTTATTGAAAATCTAGAAACTGAAATCTTTAACAAATCCAAGCTTAAACCGGAATTTTGGTGTCGTTACGTTGACGACACTTGTTCCGAACGACAATCGCAAAGGCCGCTAAAATTATTCAGCTTTAGGGACTCTAAAACTTTTTGAAAAATGATGCCTTGAAATACAAGTCTAGTCCTCGTTTCAGGAAATAACAAAAAATAAAGAACGGTAAAGCCATTAACCGCCAAGGCCGAAACTAAGGAATTTAGCGCCAAACAGACACTCGAAAGGGACTGTAGGCACGTACGGGCGATTTTCAAGTGTCCAACATCTGGTTTTCGTCTTTCGTTCGCCTCCTCGAAAACATAAAAACGATTGGCTACAATAAACATCAAGTGGCAAATGATGTAAATGCGTGCGAATGAATAGACCTTAAGTTCCGAGCTACGGAAGCTTTTTAAATAGGCGAAGTGCCGTCAAATAAGGACCCTTTTTTTGCCTGGGCGTCCGACGAGCGCACATCGAAAGTATAGTTGTCAAGGTCGAACGCGCGCTTTGCGAGCGCATTTATTCTATGTTAGCTTTAGGATAGTTCATTTCTTATTTTCTAAATGTGCCTTTCAAACTTTCAAATTTTTAGTTTGTAATAGTGATAGCTATAGGATAAGAGTATGAGAGAGAATTATAATTGCGTTGGCGAGGGGATTCGGGTGGGGTGCTCGGATGTCTGGTGCGATTTGCGAGAGATGTGCTGCATAAAAGAAACAGATTCCCCGACCTTGCGAATTCCCCTAAAAAAACTTGTGGAATAATTCATCAGCAAAGTCGCTATCACCGCCCTCAGAGAACGCGCAAGTGCATGAGCGCTTAATCAATGGATTAAGAGGACTCTTGGGCTCTGTGCAAAGAACGGAGCTCGGGAAACACGTTCCTAAAGTTGAAAAAACGCAGGAAAGGAATTAAGTTTCCTTATTTCCTCGCAGGGAAATGCAGGGGGCCATAGGCCACCAGTGGAGCCAGGTCCAAAAGGCAAAACGAGGAGTGGGGTAGTAGACGGCGCGGAATTGGAAAAGGGTTTGGAAAAGTTACGCCCCTGGGCCTCTGGGCCTGAAGCGGGGGAGGATGGCCGCAAGGGACAGGAAAATTTGGAACCACGGGAGGATGAGGTTTGGCCCTCTCTCGTCAGATTTTACCCGGCTTTCGAGCGCGTCAGACCTGTCTTCCACCTTTTTACTACAATTTCAACAATACAAATTCAACTAAAAAATATTTTTATCTGAAATGATCACAGTTGAATTTAACCAAAAAGGACGAATTTAAAAAAAACTGGCGTAAAATGATCATTCACAACTTTTGATCAGCCATTTCTTAATCTTTTTGTTATAAAAAGCCGTAATTTTATGATATTATTTGTCACATGATACCACAAGCACTAAACTTTTTTACACTAGCAGATCGCTCACTCGACTCCATTTAAACATTTATAAATAAATCAACAAACGGAAGGCTGTACACTTGTGCGCAATTTTATATCTGTTGTGATGTTCAGTGTACTCTAACGTGAACAGGAAGAGATCGAACCGCTTGAACAGTCCCGGGCTCATTGGTTGAGCGCATATAGTGGTTTCAGTGGTGGGGGGCATGGCACGGACTGGAGGGATCCGCTCGTCGCACCCGGACTGGACTAACCTAAAACGTTCCGATCCCTATTCTTTTCATCGAAACGTATTGAAGCTCTGGGTGTTTCTGGTACCACAGAGTATGCATACGCGCCATAAAGCCTCTGCGAACAGGGATGATACTGGCATCGTAGCAGTCTAGCACGTCATTCTTAAGTTGATCCGTCCACTGAATGTGGGCGTTTCGCTGGTTCGTCGTCGTGTTTCCATCTAAATTATTTCCAGCACCCCGAACTCTAGGATGATCGGCATTGTTTTGAACCGCATCTACAACATTTTGGTGGTTTGTTGGTTTCATTGTTGTTCCCACAAGCAGCTAGGGAAAGGGTTTGTCAATCCTTGTAGAGCCCCGCGTGCAAGGATAAGGCTGATACTCTGAGAGGTCGCCTGGTATCCCAGAGTCACCGTTAAAGACAACTCACGCAGGTGCCATTTAGCTTTCGGCACGGTTGTTACGCCTTCGCTTAAGGGTTATTCCTTCGGGACCATCCCTGGACAATTGTTCGCGACTGCTTATTAATTATTGTAACCATATTCAGCAGAAACTCTTGGTACGGGGAACCTCTATCCGCAACCCGAGGACGCGTTCGGTGGCTTTGTCATAAGCCCTTCGGTTCTATTCTAAGGGAATCGAAAAAAAAATATATATATACCTGCATGCTATATCAATGCATTTCAATTCACATCTGTACATAAAACCAATACCTTCCATTTGAGATAAGAATGTCTCAACTAAAATCATCATAATAAAGAATGTCGAATGATATCATTATTTGCAAGAGATAATTTCGAAACTGATAACGGCGTAATTTCACATATATGTGCGATGACGGCTACATATCTACATATTTGTACTCTGATGATGCAATGGAATATCCCTTGGATAAAGTTAATAACCAAATTATTCACTGAAGCTTTAATCAGTTTTTTCTCTACTTTGCGAAAATGAGGTTGGCCTGTAATTTTGTTTTCACTTTGGCTGTCATCGTTGATTCTATTGGTAAATATAATGATATTATATATCTGTAATTCTTATTATATTTCATATAATACATGCATAAATACGGCTATTTATCAGGCCTGCGGAGCGAATCTCAAGTCCCCCTTGCCAGCTTACTGTCATATAATAGCCATTTGTATATTTACACTTCAAAAACTAGAGATTCACTTCTTGACGGTATTATTTTTTTTCACGACCTATTTTTGAATATGCTATTGTTTTCAGTGCAAGAAGAAAAGATTATGGGTTCCGACCAGTGATCTCATTTAAGCACCACTTGTGACTAATTTTTCTCACTCTTATTGTTTTCACAGTCTATGACGTCGAAAACTATGACGCCATAGATATACATGGCCATTACATATCTACGAACTTGAAAAGCGACACATAAAGTCGGCTCCTGCGACTCGCACTGGAAAGATACACTTATCAGTAATGTACCACTTTTCCCCCTTGGTGCATAATATACTATTAGGCTTACGACGAAGAAATTACTCTTTAACATAATAATGCATTTTCAAGCCGATAGTAGAACATGAACAAATTAATTTTATGAATTCTCATTAAACAGTTGGACTTATGAAGTAAAAGTTGAATTATTTATCAATTAAGACAGAGGAATTTCGAATGAAATAGCTGATTATTTCTTGAAATAGTCGAATGCTCATGTGAATAGTGAAATTTTGAACCTACGAAAATATTGTCTTGATTTTAATATAGAAGGGGATGATTGTATATGTATATATGTATTATTATATTAGAGAGATATTATTATCTAATTCATGAAATCAAGCGGCACCGCGGCGCATGCAAACTCCTGAGAAATTCCTACGTGTTCAAACGGAAGTCTCAGATGAGGTGGGGGGGCAGGCAGGGCAATCAAATGCAAATTACCACGGGTAACAACTTGTATATTCTGCCGTCCAAACTAAGAAGATACATAAGTGACATTTTTATGAAAAATGAGTTTTTAGTATCGTTGTTTATTGCTAAAAACGTATGTTTTAGCGTTGTGAAATAGCTCGAACTCTGATCTGAAATCCAAGGAAAATAAGTCCTGTCTAAATTCCACTATACATTAGCGACGATCGTTCGGTCGGGTAAGTTCGGCACAGCCGCTCAACACATAGTGTCCCTTACGTATGTTTTGTTGTTATATTTTGAGGTCGTGTTCGAGCTCTCCGATAAAGGCATCGTCCGCAAGTGCCTTTGTGTTCCTTTTGCCTTGTTTTTTTGACTTTTCGCGACTAGTAGAAAATCGCAAGTCCATTTTCCAATAGAAATTTATTAAAAATTCAATTTTTGTTGCAAAATATGTAAGAGCACATTATTTTCACCCAAATAGTGTATCTAGATTCTTCAAGATTTCATTCTATCTTGGAGTTCTTTGGGCGAACAGTTTTTCTCGACTTTCTCAGTTCGAGTAAGATTGGACTTATGTATCTTTTCAGTTTGCACGGCAGTATTGTACATTATATATCATTATTAGTATATATTTATATCGATACATGCATTTTCAATACATTTATATCTAGAAAATGAAAGTAAATAAAAAGAGAAGACTGAAATAAAGTCTAAGCGTCATTTGCAAATGAGATTTTATTTTCAGATACAGTTCCTTGGCATAATAATTTTGAGCCCAAAATGTGGCTGAAACTAACTAGAAGTTACTAACGTGTATTAATAATGTGTTTTGATGCTCAACTATTCTTCATAGAATTTGGAAACAAGTCTAGTTCAGTTCTTCATTTCACTTATTTGAAATGATTATTCGTTTAGTGTTATTTGACAGTAAAAAATCGGGAAAAAAATTTGCTGAAGAATTGAATATGTTAAAAACTGTTCATTTCATGGATCTTTTCGTATATAACAGAAAGTCGTTTATTGTCATTAAGGTTATTAGGGCGTTCATGCGCTCATGTTCTACAAAATATATATGTTTATTTAACAGGAAAAATTTAGTGGGAAATTCTCATAATTGAAAATTATTTCTCAATAATTTTTATCGAAGCACCGGAAAGATGCTTTCTACAAAGAAACATTGAATTCAGCTAAAAATATTAGACATAAATGTGCTGAACAAAAAAATGAATCTTCTATTTCTTCTTGCAGAATGCAGTTCTCAGCCCGACAAGAAACCTATTATTAAACGTAATCCTGGCCCTTCTTCTTTTTCTGCTGCTCCAGAACAATATCTGCCTGACCGGATTTCTCCAGAGAGGGCTCCTTTTCGTGGCAGGTCCAGGTATCCTGCTAGCAGGAGTCCTATTAGGGAACGTTATCCTAGTTTTTCTTCTGCCAGACAACATTCACCTGACCGGACATCTCCTCAGGAGCCTCCACTTCATGCCAGATCTATTTCTACTCTGCGCAGCCTTCTTTCAGATCGAGTGTTTGGATGTGCAACAGAAGAACTTGGATACGTTCGGCTTATTCCTCGCACAAATCCAAACCAGCAATTTGAATTTCGAAGATACTTTATTCCTGCCGGTATGCCAATTAAATTTCTAGCAGGATTGAATAAATATGTACCGGTGCCATCTCGAGAATACATTGTATTATCAGCATCTAATGATGACATTTTTGCAATATTGAATGATAGTGGGACTCTCCGTGGAATATATAAGACAGATAGAAATCATTCACGAATAAAAATGAATATGATCAGCGGCGCAGTTTATAATATGACGCCAGATGAAAAAAAAGATTGTCCAGTAGGCAAAAGTCCAGCAACCATCTCAAACAGTTTTACTAAAGCTTCTGCAAATTACGATTCACTACAGTGTGAACGGAAGCCCAATGTCGTACATACTCCGGGCTTTTCTTCTGCCAGACAACAGTCACCTGACCGGACATCTCCTCAGGAGACTCCACTCTATGCCAGATCTATTTCTCCTCTGCGCCGCCTTCCTTCAGATCGAGTGTTTGGATGTACAACAGAAGAACTTGGATATGTTCGGCTTATTCCTCGCACAAATCCAAACCAGCAATTTGAATTTCGAAGATACTTTATTCCTGCCGGTATGCCAATTAAATTTCTAGCAGGACAGAATAAATATGTGCCCGTGCCATCTCAAGAATATATTGTATTATCAGCACATAATGATGAAATTTTTGCAATATTGGATGACATTAGGACTCTTCGCGGAATTTACAGGAAAGATAAATATAGTTCGCGAATAAAAATAAATATGATAAGCGGCGTAGTTGATAATATGACCCCAGATGAAAGAAAAGATTGTCCAGTAGGCAAAAGTCCAGCAATTTTCTCAAGCAGTTTTATTAAAACTTCTGCAAACTACGATTCACTACAGTGTGAACGGGATCCCAATGTCGAATGTAATCCTAGTTCTTCTTCTGCTAGAAATTCTGGGTCTTCTGCGGGCAGGCCTTATCCTCAAGAAATACTTGGATATGCACTTGCAAAACTGGGATATATTCGGCTTATTTCCCAGAAAAATCCGAACCTGCAATTCGAATTCCGAAGATATGTTATTCCTGCCGGTTTACCAATCAAATTGCGAGCAGAAAGGGAATCATTTGTGCCGGTGCTAACCCGAGAATATATTGTTTTATCAACATCCAAAGGTGTCGTTTTTGCAATACTGGAGTATACTGGAATTCTTCTTGGAATATATAAGGCAGATAACTATAATTCGAGAGTAAAAATAAACATGATAAGCGGTGAAGTTGACGATATGTCCGTAATTGAAATGAAGGAATGTCCTCTAGGCAGACGTCACCTCTTTCCACGTTGGTTTAAAGAAGTTGCTTCCAATGAAGATAGTCTACAGTATGTGTATCATTAATTCAGTAGAAAAAAGATAAACTAAGATATAATCAAGGCTTCTTTTGTTCTATCTTTTTCTATTCCCCACAAGGCCATTCAATTTTTTTGTCCAAATATTGAAAATTCAGAGAGTTACATGATTTTGAGTTTTCAGACGCGAGTTTTTTTTAAACACCATATCGCCGTAGCTCTTAACAAAATTTTCATTATTTTGTTAGCTACAGTGTATAATTTATAGGGATAATAATTTTTTAGTGCAGTCACATAGCGTCATTATCTACATCAATGACAGACACAGAGGGGCGAAATCAAATAAGATAGTTAATGATAAATCATAGGCCTGATATGTGGAAGCGATTTTTCAATTGTTATTATTCAAAATTTTGCATCAATGCAAATAATGAACAAATGTTAATAATGTAAATATGTTTTTCATTTCAGGAATAATTTCAATTTCATCCGAAATTTTCAACTTAAAAAAATTTTCTAACCTAAAAGTGACGATTCTCTGCAGTCAGCGTACGATTAATTCAATTTAAAAATATCTAAACTAAAAATAATATTTTTGCTAATCTGAAGTCAGATAAAAATGTATGTACACCAAACTCTCAGTTTCAGTCCAGTTTCGAAGGTTGCGTGCGAATAGCCTTGGCCACAGATCGGGGGGATCCAAACGTGAACAGTCGGGGCCGCCTAAACTTTTCCAATTGGAATGTAATATTGCATAATATACTTGAATGAGCATTCGCGCACACAGACCCTTCCGAGGAAAAAGTCGAAACAATTTTGCCCTACCTCCTGAGAAACTGCGTGGACCAGCAGTTCTAGGTAGTCCGAGACCGGAGGGACCGAATCCGAGAGTTGGGTGTAACTGATAATTACATCGCAAAGGCAGTGTATTATGGTTCCTGAGGCTGCTTGCTTTCTGCATTTGAAAAACATGGAAAACTAGATGTGAATTTAATCTCGAGGGTTTCCACTTTGTTTGTTTTTATAATTATACGGCGCTCATTTCACGAGCACTTTACTTCCTGTTAGCAAATGTATTTGCTACCACATGGAGGAAGCGTTAGTTATTTTTTTCAATAATAAATAAACTGGTCTTCATTTCGCTCAATTTAAAAATAAAAATTTACAAACAGTAAAAAAGTACAAAATATTACAAAAAAATGTTAAATACAAAGACAAATAAAATTTGGTATTCGAAATGATAATTTTTCGAGCTTGAAAAAGTAAGGGTAATTATTTACTCCACGAATAAGTATTTTTTAGTATATTTTACTTGCGGCACTTAGTGAGCTGTTACCTCTGTAATTACTGAAGTAGCTTTTATCTCCCTTTCTTTTGAATATTGGCACGATAATCGCTTTTCTCCAATCGTCTGGGACTTCTCCCATCTCGATACATAAATTTATGAATTCGCACAACCTGTGAGTTATGTACTCGCCACCGTATTTAATCATTTCAGCGCTAATACTGTCTACACCAGCAACGTTACCGTTTTTGAAGTTCTAATTATATCTCCAACCTCGACACAAACTTTTTCAATTGGTTTTTCTAATGCATTATCTTCCATGTTGCATTTCTGTTGCTCTATATCTTCACCTCCTAATAATTCTTTAAAAGAGTCCTTTGAAACATATACTATCCTGTATATATTATATAGCATTCCACCTTCGCTGTTTCTCATACTGACAAACTCTCTACTTTTACTTTTCCTCCGTCTCATGAAATAATAGCTTCTTGCTTCGTTCAAACTCATATTGTATTTTCTTTACTTCTTCTTTTCTGATTTTATCTTTACTTTCCTCAACTCTAGTCGTTTAATTTTCCTACTTTTGTGTCTGTAATAATTTTCGAGCTTATTTCTCTCCTCATCGCTAAGACCTGTGATGTTCAGCGTTTTTTTTGCCCTCAATTTCATCACTCCAACATGCATGATCTATAATATTAATACACTTTATTGAAGATTAAGGAAGTTATGCTTATTTATAATATTTGAATCATCTGTTTTAAACAGAAAGGCTGTTTTTATCGACATAATTCAAGGTCGGCGCAGGAATAGAAAAGACTTTTTGATCATAAATTTTCAAGTAGAGTAATCCTGACAACTTTTGTGAAGAAATCATAGAGCTGGAAAAGGGATAGGGTGCGATAGAACTTTCCCCTTCCCTTTTCCCGCTCAAAAAATTATCATTTTGAATACCAAATATCATTTGTCTCTGTATTTAAATATTTTTTGCATTATTTTGTTCTTTTGATTTATTTGTACATTTCTATTTTTAAATTGAGCGAAATGAAGACTTTGGTTTGTTTATTATTGAAAAAAATAACTAATGCTTCCTCTATGAAGAAGCAAATACATTTGCTACAAGGAAGCGAAGTGTTTGGGAAATTAGCACCATGTAATTATAAATACAAAAAAAGTGAAAACACTCGAGTTCAAATTCACAGCTATTTTTAATAATTTTTGATTCACTATTGTAATGCGAAAAACGGAAACGTAGAATAAACGTAAATCCGTGTTTAGCCAACGGCTACGTTACTTTCGAGGGGAGTGAAGATTGACGTCTGTTCGGGTATCGGGTACACAACCCGGCCTAAAAACTTTCTATAAATTCAGGAAAATGGCAAACAATTTCATCTTCTACCAATTATATACATTGTAAGTTGACAAAAACGAAACGTGGTCATACTGTGGCGCTTGAAATATATTGATCAACACTTTTGATATTTGATTATTATATTTAGTGAATATATTTGAAATAATCCTGGAAAGCTATTCTATCTACGAACTTTTTTTTTGAATAATCGGTACAGATCTCTTTCCTCAATTGAAAAATCTAAAATTATGCGAATTAAAATTAAATTCTAAAGATTTATTAACTTTTCAAATATCTTTTCCACAATTGAAACGTAGTGCATGTAATATTAGAACAGTTTATAACAAATTTATATTCGGTTCATTGTAAAATTATCGATAAACGATATCACATAAATTCATCATATATTAATTTGTGCAATAATAAAGCCTCGGAAGAGATAATATTGGAGGAATAAAGATCTGTTTTCCAGAACCTTTGTTCGAACTGTGAGCGTATGTCGATATAAATTTTCATATACCACTATTTGTTCTATAACATACAGGTATACACGGACATAGACCAGAAAATCTCTATGAAACTTCATTGTTAAATAAATAAGTAATAAGAATTTAAGCAGATGATCTATTCAGATAATTTTTTCGAAAGGCTTCGTATTGAAAGACAGAAACCGAAGTAAAAACCATTACTGCTCAATCAGTGAGTCTAAAAAAGTCGAATGTTCATGAATTTGGCGACACTCAATTTTTACATAAAATCAATACCTTCCATTTGAGAAAAGAGTGTCTTAATTAAAATGATAATAATAAAAAATGTCGAATGGTATCATTATTTGCGAGAGACAATTTCGAAACCGATAACGTCGTTATTTCACATATATGTGAGATAACGGCTACTTATGTACGAGTATATATTTGTAGTCTGATGATGCAATGAAATATTCCTTAGGTACGTAGTTAATAACCAAATTATTCACTGAAGCATTAATCAGTTTGTTCTCTACTTTGCGAAAATGAGGATGGTCTGTACTTTTCTTTTCACTTTGGCGGTCATCGTTAATTCTATTGGTAAATATGATGATATAATATATCTGTAATTCTTATTATATTTCATATAATAGATGCATGCATACGGCTATTTGTCAGGCCTGTGGAGCGAACCTAACGTCATTCTTTCCAGCTTATAGTCATATAATAGCCATTTGTACATTTATACACTGTAAAAACTAGAGATTTATTTTTTGACGGTATTATTTTTATTCACGTCTCATTTTTGAAAATGATTACTTCATGATGTTATTTTCAGTAAAAAAGAAACGATTCTGGTTTCCCACCAATAATTGAAAATTATTTCTCGTAATTTTTATTGAAGCATCAGAAAGATGCTTTCTGTAAAGAAACGTTGAATTCAGCTACAGATATTAGACATAAATGTGCTGAAAAAATGAATCTTCTATTTCTTCTTGCAGAATGCGGTTCTCAGCCCGACGAGAAACCTAAAAGCGAACGTAATCCTGGCCCTTCTTCTTCTTCTGCTGTTCGACAAGATCATTTGCCTGACCGTATTCCTCCACAGAAGGCTCCTTTTCGTGGCAGGTCCAGATCGCCTGCTAGCAGGAGTCCTAATGGTGAACGTAATCCTGGTTCTTCTTCTGCCAGACAGCTTTCACCTGACCGGACATCTCCTCAGGAGCCTCCACTTCATGCCAGATCTATTTCTTCTCTGGGTAGGCTTCCTTCAGTTCGAGTATTTGGATGTACAACAGAAGAACTTGGATACGTTCGGCTCATTCCTCGCACAAATCGAAACCAGCAATTTGAATTTCGAAGATACGTTATTTCTGCTGGTACGCCAATTAGATTTCGAGTACAAAAAAATAGATATGTGCCCGTGCCAACTCAAGAATATATTGTATTATCAACATCCAATGATGACATCTTAGCGATATTGGATGATAGTGGGATTCTTCGTGGAATGTATAGAACAGATGGAAATCATTCGCGAATAAAAATAAATATGATAAGCGGCACAGTTAATATTTTGACTCCAGATGAAAAAAGGGATTGTCAAGTAGGCACATGTCCAGCAATCTTCTCAAAATGTTTTATCAAAGCTTCTGCAAATTACGATTCACTAGAGTGTGCACGGAATCCCAATGCCGAACGTAATCCTAGTTCTTCTTCTTCGGACAGACAGTCTAGGTCTTCTCTGGGTAAGCCTTTTCCTCAAGAAGTACTTGGATATGCCCTTGCAAAACTTGGATATATTCGGCTTGTTCCCCAGGAAAATCCGAACCGGCGATTCGAATTTCGAAGATATGTTATCCCGGCCGGTTTACCAATTAAATTGCGAGCAGAAAAGGATACATTTGTGCCCGTGCCAACTCGAGAATGTATTGTTTTATCAACATCCAGAGGTGTCGTTTTTGCAATAATGGAGTATACTGGGATTCTTCTTGCAATATATAAGGCAGATAAATATAGTTCGAGGATAAAAATGAACATGATAAGCGGTGCGGTTGACGATATGACCGTAACTGAAATGAAGGAATGTCCTGTAGGCAAACGGCACATCTTTCCACTTGTGTTTAAAGAAGTTGCTTCCAATGAAGATAGTCTACAGTATTTGTATCATTAATTTATTAGAAAAAAAACTAAGATATAATATTCTTTGTAATCCGTAGTCGAATCAAAATTAAATAAAAAGATATGAGTGCAAATGCATTATTGTTTACAGGCTTCTCTTGTTTTATCTTTTGCTAACCCCCGCAAGGCCATCCAAATTGTTTTTCTTCTAATATTCAAAATTCAGAGAGTTACATGATTTTGAGTTTCCAGACGCAAGTTATTTGAAAACACCATATTGCCCTCACTAATAACAGAATTTTCATTATTTTTTTTAGCTACAGTTTATAATTTATAGTGATATTAATTTTTTAGTGCATCGCGTAGCCTCATTATCCACACGCAACGACAGACACAATGGGGCAAAATCAAATAACATAGTTAACGATAAATTGTAGAAAGCAATTCTCAATTGATTTTAGAATCAGTTTTCATCGAAAAATGTTGTTACTGAATTGACAACTGATATGTGGAAGCGATTTTTCAATTGTTATTGTTCAAAATTTTACATCAATGCAAATAAGGAACAAATGTTTATTCTCCTCTTTTTCTTCTATCATTTGATAAACAGCTTCCTGACTTTTATTATCTTTTGAATTCAATGCGCAGCAGTATGTGCAAGTGGAAAATAATTCATAAGTAATATCATTTTATATGAAAGAATTATAATATAAATTGAAATTATATTATCATTATCGAGTATTCGATTTCAAGCTAATATTTTGACATAAAATTACTTGCTTTTATCGACAATGTGTAGTGGATGATAAAAAGGTGTCACTCGATATTATTTATCAATTTTATAAAAAAAAGAATGAAAAATTATGAAAATATAATGTACAAAAGATCAGGAAAGACTCGATTCTTCTCTCCCTTGTGATATACACATAATTTTTTAATTCATAATTTATTATTCAAATCATTTCTTATATCATTTGTTCATGAAATGAGCGAATAGCATCATGATCAAGCGCGTCTCAGAAATATGATCAATTTTACGACAGAAATATAACACTTAACTTTTTAGTGAAAAAATCAATTTTCAACTAAAAGAATACTAATTTCCATCAAAGAGTTCAATCTTCAACCAACAAAATGAAGTTTAAACCATTTGCTTCCCACAAATCCCTGCTTGGGATGCAGACGCGGAAAGCTTTTGATAAGTTGAAGCGTTTTGTTATTTTATCTTGCCTCATCTGTAGAATCGGCAGTGCACTGATATCACTCGAAAGCCTAGTGTTTATAGTCTCCCAAGTCCATCTATTTGCTCTTTCCAGGAGGCCCATAGCGTGTGCCGCCCTAGCGGTTATCGCAACATGTAGGGTTTCCTCACAGAATATGAATCCTATCGCCGCTGTAGGCGTAGTCCTCATTGCTCCAGCCAACTCCCTAAATGCAAGCGTTTGTAATCTTTGCAGCCTGTCCTGCATTGTTTTAAGTTCCGCTCGTGGCTACCAGACCACAGCCGCATGTGGGAGCCTGGGTTTTAGGACAGCAGAGTAGAGCCATGCAAGCATTTTAGGCCCTAGACCCCACGTCAACCCAGAGGCTCTCCTGCACATCCAGAAGGTCATGACGAATTTCCTGTTTAGTGTCTCCAGGTGCTCGGCATCGCCAGGGGCATACGCCGAGCCGATAAACAGCTCTAGCCTTTTTCCACCGTTGTCCCTGAGTCTCACCTTGATAACGGTGAGATCTCTGGAGCAGAGCTTAAACACCATGATCGCATCCATACCACTCATCCTTTCCCTGTATAACCAGCGTTCTTCGATTAGGGCAATTCCTGCCTGCACCACTGACAAGCGCTTGTCTAGAACCGCCAAAGCGCCTTTGCGTTGGTGCAGATTGATCTGCATCATGGGGATTCCCGTCTCAGCCATTGAAAGGCTAAAGCAGGGCCCGTAGATGAGGTCGGTAGTCCAGAGCCGCGAGAGATCAAGAAGTTCGCACCGCTCGTGGTAGACTGCCCCTGAATAGCTAGGGAAATTAGAAAACCCCCCTGCAGAGCTCCGCTGGCAGGGGCGGGTCTACATAGTATGGGATTCGAATTGGCATCCCAAAGTTCCCGTTCAGGCACCTCCTTCGAGACCCCTGCCTGTCCGCCTCTACTAATGGGGGCAGGCCGGGAATTGCAAGGCTTTGTTACCCCTGTAACCATTCAGCCCTTGACACGGCGATCACATCGTGGTTTGGGAGCATGAGAACTCGCGCCCTTGCTATTCCAGGAGGCTTTGCCATTAAAACCTGGAAGGATCGCTCCTTAGTTTAAGTCCCACTGAGCAGAGTCAGTCCAAAATGTGACTAAAACTAACTAAAAGTGACTAACGTGTATTAATAATAATGTGTCTAATGTTTTTTTGAATTCAAAAGAGTGCATTGAAGTTTATAAGAATTCCAGGATAATTTTATTGAATTCAGAATAAATCCCAAAAGTAAAACAATGTGTTAAGTTGAATTCAAACACGGTGAGCATGAGTTCTTTTGAACATGAAAGTTTTGACGCTCGAACTCTTCTTTATAGTACAAAAATCTTCCAAAGAATCGGATATATTGAAAACTGTTCGTTTTATGGAGGCTTTCGTATAGCAGAAAATCGTTGATTGTCATTAAGGTTATTAATGCGTTTATGCGCTCATCTTCTACAAAAAAAAATATACATTTATTTAACAGGAAAAATTTACAGTGGTAAGTTCTTATAATTGAAAATTATTTCTCATAATTTGTATTGAAGCACCCGAAAGATGCTTTCTGCAAAGAAACGTTGAATTCAGCTAAAGATATCTTCTTCTTCTGCTGCTCGACAGCAACATTTGCCTGACCGGATTTCGCCAGAGGAGGCTTCTTTTCGTGGCAGGTCTAGGTCTCCTGTTAGCAGAAGCCCTGTTGGAAAACGTCATCCTGTTTCTTCTTCTGCCAGACAACATTCACCAGACCGGACATCTCCTCAGGAGCCTCCACTCCATGAGAAAAGGGATTGTCCAGTAGCCAAAACTCCAGCCATCTTCTCAAGAAGTTTCATTAAAGCTTGTGCAAATTACGATTCACTACAGTGTGAATTGAATTCCAATCTTGAACGTAATCCTAGTTCTTCTTCATCTGCCAGATAGCCCGGGTCTTCTGCGGACAGGCCTTTTTCGACCGAGAATATATCGTTTTATCAACATCCGAAGTTGTCGTTTTAGCAAGACTGGAGTATACTGGAATTCTTCTTGAAATATGTGAGGCAGATCCACATCGTTCGAGCATAAGAATAAACATGATAAGCGATGCATTTGACTATATGACCGTAACTGAAATGAATGAATATCCTGTAGGCAGACGTCACCCAATTTTTCCACGTTGGTTTAAAGAAGTCGCTTCCAATGAAGATAGTCTACAGTATTTGTATCATCAATTCAATAGAAAAAATATAAACTAAGATATAATATTCTTTGTAATCCGTAGTCAGATCAAAATTAAATAAAAAGATTTTAATGCGAATATATCATGGTTATCAAGGCATCTTTCGTTTAATCTTTTTCTATTCCCCACGAGGCCATTCAAATTTATTTTGTCGAATACTCAAAATTCGGAGAGTTACATGATTTTTGGGTTTCACACGCGTGTTTTAAAAAAAAAACATATTGCCCGAACTGCTAACAGAATTTTCATGATTTTTTAGCTACCGTTTGTAATTTATAAGGGTATTAATTCAGGGCCGCCTAAACTTTTCAAATAGGAATGCAATATTGCACAATATACTTGACTGAGCACTCGCACACACGGACCCTTCCGAGGCAAAAGTCGAAACCGTTTTTTCCCCTCCCCTTGAGAAACTGCGTGGACCAGCAGTTCTGGAGAGGCCGAGACCGGGGGGACAGAATCCAAGAGTTGGGTGTAACTGATAATTACATCGCAAAGACAGTGCATTATGTTCCCTGAGGCTGCTTGCTTTCTGCATTTAAGAAACATGGAAAACTAGCTGTGAATTCAATCTTGTGTGTTTCCACTTTATATTTATAATTACATGGCGCTCATTTCACGAGCACTTTGCTTCCCGTTAGCAAATATATTCGCTTCCTCATAGAGGAAGCATTAGTTATTTTTTCAATAGTAAACAAACCAAAGTCTTTATTTTGCTCCATTTAAAAATAGAAATTTACAAATAATACAAAATAATACAAAAAATTTCTAAATACAAAGACAAATCAGACAAATCAAATTTTGTATTCGAAATTATAATTTTTCGAGCTAGTAAAGGGAAGGGGAAAGATCTGTCGCACCCTATCCCTTTCCCAGCTTTATGATTTCTTCACAAAACTTGTCAGAATTCCTCTATTTGAAAATTTATGATCAGAAAGTCTTTTCAATTCATGCGTCAACTTTGAATTATGTCGACGAAAAATGTTTTTCTGTTTGAAACAGATGATTCAAATATTATAAATGGGCATTATTATTTATCACTATACCATTGAGCCTTCTTTCTTTCGGCGTAGGCGTGACTTGCTCGGTCGGACAATAGTAGATCAATGTCTCTAGCGATCACCCCAAGTGAAGAGCCTCACGAAATTGTTATATGTGGGTCCCCACTTGGGCCCATTAGTATCCAAGGTCTTTGTTTCAGGCATCATTCACTCTGTTGTCACTCTGTTCACAAAACATTTGTCGCCACACATTTCTGTCCTGGCTTACTACTCCAGCTTCCTTCACGTCCATGCATTTTTTCATGCAAGATCTTGTGTTTCTATTAATGATTTATTTCCCATATGTCAACCAATGTCTCTCCTGCACCACATTCTTTGAGGATTGTCTCATTTCGGAATTTGTCCATCAGTGTTTTCCCGCATATTGTGCTGAGAGGTTCTATGCCAATCGCGTTAATTTTACTCCTGTCCTTTTCTTGACAGGTTCATGTCTCGCTACCGTATAGTACAGTCGGTACGAATATAGAATTATGTATGGCCATCTTAGCTTTTTCCGATATGTTTTTATTTCTGAGCATTGTTTCTCTGTTTTTCCTTCAAATTCAATGATTTTTGTTTTATTTACATTAATTTTGAGGCCTATGTTCTTCCTACTTGTATTAAGTTCAGTCAACATTCTTTGCAGTCCTCGATTGATTCTGCCATAACAGTCTTGTCATCTGCGAAAGCTAACCCACTTACCTTCACTATCTCAAGATCTACACCTTCGTCGTCACCAAGGGCCATTTTTATTCATTTATCCATAAATATGATAAATAGCAATGAGGACATAACTCATCCTTGTTTCAAGCCTTGCATAATATCGAGCCAGTCACTCAGTTTCCCATTCACCCTTACACTCGCTATACTACCTGTGTGTATTGTTTTTATTGCTTGTAGGAGCCACCCCACGGCCAGAAGGAAGCTTAAATGAAAATGGTTTGTTGCCTTAAAATTCACATTTATTATGATTTCTAGATGCACTAGGCATATTGCGATCTAGCTTTTAGAATCAATTCACGTCACTAATTTATTAAAAATAGGATTTCAGTGAAAAAACATTATGTTACGATTATCAGAATTTTTTATTATATAAATATAATACTAAATGAGTAGGCGACTGTCTCTTCTTTGAATATTTTACATAATATCATGCATACAGAGGACTAAGAAATTGCAAAAAAAAAAATAGATTTTTATCAAATACAATGCATGTTTCATTGAAACCAAGCTTCTATGAATCTATACATGCATACTATTATAGCTGCGCACAGCTCCAAGCAAATTCGTCTTGTAATTTTCGTTAAGTTTCGATACTCTATAATTTTTCCACTTTTGTTAAAGTCATGATGCACAGATACTGTAGCTTGCTCTCTAAAAAATCCTTGGCTCATCTTATGTTTTGAACAAAATTGTGCTACATGATAACAAATCGTATGCAGCTTCGGTCTTACTGAAATTCCTGAAAGTTTATAACTTCTTTGAAATGCTTCCTAATGTTGTGATAAACGTCCAACTGCTTTATATTCACATATCTTCTGAAGTTTCTCAACATTGTTAAGTAATGCATTACATGCCTTTCCTTCAAATGAAAACTGACCACCATTTGTTTAACTTCTTGCAACGTAACTTTTCTGCGCCCATTGTGAAGCAATATCAGGATACGGTTTATGCATGTTACTGGAATGGAAGCTTCTAATGTGTCCCCTGAGGGTTTACATTTTTCTTGTATCTCTTCCCTATTCCTTCACACACCCCCCACACTCGTACTTGGTGGTGGGAGGGGAACCTACAGTTTAAAGTGGGTTCTGAACCACCAAGAGCAACAGCCTTCAGTACTTAGAAAACCTTTTTCTCCAGAAGTACCGGTCCCACGACTCTCCGGAGATGAACAACTCCTTTACTAGGTAAGTGTTCACCGCATGAGTTGCCAAGGCTCTGCCAGAGTGCGAGGCAGGAATCGAACCCGCAAGCCGACAGAGTGGGTCCAAAGCAACAACCTGCTAAACGTCCAACTGCTTTATCTTCACATATATTCTGAAATTTGTCAACGTTGTTAGGTAATGCATGACATGCATATCCTTCAAATAAAAACTGACCACCATTTGTGTAACTTCTTGCAACGTGACTTTTCTGCGCCCATCGTGAAGCAATATCAGGATACAGTTTATGCATGTTACTGTAGAGCGTATCAATGCAGACTAACAAAGGATGCAGTTCTGTAGGAGGAAGTATATCCAAAATTAATTGATCTTAATCTGAACAAAACAAAGGTGGACACAATTTTTTAAATCTTCATCTTTTTTTTTACTCTTCCATGATTACACCAATCATTATAATTAGAAAGATAACTCTAGCTGATGTCCTCAAAGTACCACATGAACTTAAATTAGGTTTCGTGACAACACACCAAATTCACGGGCAATAACTGGCGTTATTTGTCAAACCAGTATTTATTATGTCACGATTTTCTACATTCTGTTTACATTATTGTTACGTATTTTTTGTTTTTTACTGGTAAGAATATTTTAAATTGTTATAAATATGTCAAATAACGTTGATTTTAATGTTATTTACTCGTAAAACGATATTTTTTTATTAAAATGAAATTTTTCAAAAATTGGTAACGTTAACTTATTTTAAAACTAGATCAGAATATTCATAGTATATATATATAGAAATTATAATAAATATGAATTTTGAGGCAACAAACCATTTTCATTCAAACTTCCTTCTGGCGAACCGTGACCCTTTGACTTCGTACTTTTTGAGGACTACCTAAAGTTTACTTCTATTTATCTTGTCAAGTGCTCTTTCTAGGTCAACAAATGCACAGAAAATTTTCTTTCCTACTCTCAAGCTTTTTCTGTGAGGTGATACCAGCTCGAAAAATTATCATATTGAATACCAAATTTGATTTGTACGATTTGTCGTTGAATTAAAAGAAATTTTTGTATTATTTTGTTCTTTTGTATTTTTTGTAAAATTCTATTTTTAAATTGAGCAAAAGTAAGACTTTGGTGTGTTTATTATTGTAAGAAATAACTAATGCTTCCTCTATGAGGAAGCGAATACATTTGCTATTGGGAAGCAAGTGCTCGTGAAATGAGCACCATGTCATTATAAATACAAAATAAGTGGAAACACTCGAGATTGAATTCACATGTATTTCTAATTATTTTTGATTCATTATTGTAATTCAAAAAACTGGAACGCAGAATAAACGTAAAATCCGTGCTTAGCCAACGGCTACGTTACTTTTGAGGGGAGTACAGATTGACGTCGGGTCGGGTATCGGGTTCGCAACCCAACCTAAAAACACGGGAGTCTAGTATGGGTTTAAAAAATCAAACCAGCCCGAAGGATTATTTGATCATTATAAAAATTTCTAGGAAATCAGGAAAATAGCAAACAATCTCATCTTCTACTCATTATATACATTGTAAGTTGACAAAAACGAAACGCGGTCATACTCCGGCGCTTGAAATCTGTTCATCAACACTTTTGATATTTGTTTATTATATTCAGTGAATATATTTCAAATAATCCTGGAAAGCTGTTCTGTCTACGAACGTTTTTTCAAATAATCAGTACAGAGCTAGTTTTTTAATTAAAAAATCTAAAATTATGGGAAATGAAATTACATTCTGAAGATTTATTTAATTTTGAAATATTTTGTTCATATTTTATTTATATAATGGTAAAAACCATTACTCCGCAATCGGTGAGTGGAAAAACGTTGAATCTTGATGAATTTGGCGGCACGCAATTTTTACATAAGACCAATGCCTTCCGGTGGAGATGAGAATGTCTTAATTAAAATGATCATAATGAAAAATTTCAAATGATATCATCATTAGCGAGAGACAATCTTGACACTGATAAAGTCGTATTTTCACATGTATGTGAGATAACAGCTACTTATGTATATATTTGTACTCTGATGATGCAATGAAATATTCCTTGAATACGCAGTTAATCACCAAATTATTCACTGAAACATTAATCAGTTTGTCCTCTACTTTGCGAAAATGTGGTTGGCCTGTACTTTTGTTTTCACTTTGGCGGTCATCATTAATTCTATTGGTAAATATAATAATATAATATATCTGTAATTCTTATTATATTTCATATAATACATGCATGGATACAGCTATTTATCAGGCCTGTGGAGCGAAACTAATGTCCCGCTTTTCAGCTTCTAGCCATATAATAGCCATTTGTATATTTACACTGTAAAAACTAGAGATTTCTTTTCTTACGATATTATTTTCCCCCATCCTATTTGTTATTTTTGTTTGCTGTTTTTTTGCTGTTATTTTCAGTGTAAAAAGAAACGATTATAAGTTCCCACCAACCGTCTCAATTATGTACCACTTGAGACTAATTTTTCTCATTCTTATTGTTTTTACAGTCCATGACGTCGAAAATTATAACGTGATAGATATACAAGGCTATTACATACCTACGAACTTGAAAAGGCTCCTACAACTCGCTCTAGAAAGATACACTCATCAATAATGTCCCGCTTTTCCCCTTTGGTACATATTATACTATTAAGCTTTCCACAAGGGAATTACTTTTCAACATAATAATGCATTTTCAAGTAGATAGTAGAACCTAAACAAGTTAATTTTGTAATTTCTCACCAAACAGTTAGACTACATATTTATACGACAGTCTCAGATGAGGTGGGGGGGGGGGCAAATGACCTTTTTTTTCAAATACAGTTCGTTGACATAATAATCTCTGACCCAAAATGTGACGAATTCCAAAGTAAAACTATGAGTTAAGTTAAATTCAAACACGGTGAGCTTTAATCATTTTGAACCTGAAAGTTCTCACGCTCAACTCCCGTTTATAGAATTTTGAAACAAGAGCAATTCAATTCTTAGTTTGGCATATTTGAAATGATTGTTTGTTTAGTGTTATTTGACAGTGAAAACAGTACAAAAATTTGCCAATGAATCGGATATATTAAAAACTGTCTATTTTTTGGAGGTTTTCGTATAGTCGAAATTAATTTGTCTTTAATGTTATTAAAGCCTTTACGCACTCGTCTTCTTAAAAAAATATATGTTTATTCCACAGGAAAAATGTGCGGTAGAGTGTTTTTATAATTGAAAATTATTTCTCATAATTTTTGTTGAAGCATCAGAAAGATGATTTCAGAAAACAAATGTTTAATTCAGCTAAGCGGTCGCTCATATATTACGTACGCCGTTTTTCTATTGTTTAAATAGAGACGAGAACAAAAACGCTGCGAAGTTGAGAAGGACACAACGATATAAACAAAAGAAGAACGGCTTACGTAATATATGAACGACCCCTAAAGGTATTTGATATAAATCTGCTGGACAAAAAAAAATTAATCTTTCATTTCTTCTTGCAGAATGCAGTTCTCAGTCCGACGAGAAACCTGACATTAAACGTAATCCTGGCCCTTCTTCTTCTTCTGCTGCTCGTCAAAAATATTTGCCTGACCGGATTTCTCCAGGAGAGGCACTTTTTCGTAGCAGGTCCAGATCGCCTGCTAGCAGGAGTCCTAATGGCGAACGTAATCCTGGTTTTTCTTCAGGGAGACAATATTCACCTGACCGAAAATCTCCTCAGGAGCCTCGACATCATGCCAGATCAATTTCTCCTCTGCGCAGTCTTCCTTCAGCTCGAGTATTTGGATGTACAATAGAAGAACTTGGATACGTTCGGTTTATTCCTCACACATATCCAAACCAGCAATTTGAATTTCGAAGATACGTAATTCCTGCCGGGATTCCAATTAGATTTCGAGTAGAACAGAATAGATATGTGCCCGTGCCAAGCCAAGAATATATTGTATTATCAACATTCAATGATGACATTTTCGCAATATTGGATGATAGTGGGACTCTTCGTGGAATGTATAGGACAGATAGTAATCGTTCGCGAATAAAAATAAATATGATAAGCGGCGCAGTTGATAATTTGACTCCAGATGAAAGAAGGGATTGTCCAGTAGGTAAAAGTCCAGCAATTTTCTCAAAAAGTTTTATTAAAGCTTCTGCAAATCACGATTCACTACAGTGTGAACAGAAACCCAAAGTCGAACGTAATTCTAGTTCTTCTTCTTCTGCCAGACAGTCTAGGTCTTCTCCGGGCAGGCCTTATCCTCAAGAAATACTTGGATATGCGCTTGAAAAACTGGGATATATTCGGCTTATTCCCCAGAAAAATCCGAAACGGCAATTCGAATTTCGAAGATATGTTATTCCGGCCGGTTTACCAATTAGATTGCGAGCAGAAACGAATATATTTATCCCCGTGCCAACCCGAGAATATATTGTTTTATCGACATCCGAAGGTGTCGTTTTTGCAATACTGGAGTATACTGGAATTCTTCTTGGAATATATAAGGGAGATCGGCATCGTTCGAGAATAAAAATAAACATGATAAGCGGTGAAATTGACTATATGACGCTAATTGAAATGAAGGAATGTCCTGTAGGCAGACATTACCCAATCTTTCCACGTTGGTTTCAAGAAGTTGCTTCCAGTGAAGATAGTCTACAGTATGCGTATCATTAATTCAATAGAAAACAAGCTGTAAATTCGATTTCGAGTGCTTTTCCACATTGTTGGTATTTGGTTTATATGGTGTATGGTATGTATTATGGATGGTGCATATTTCACGAGCACTTTGCTTCCCGTTAGCAAATGTATTTGCATCCCCATAGAGGAAATATTAGTTTCCTCTATGGTTTTAAAAGTTTTTTAAATACATAGACAAATCAGAAAAAGAAAGCCCTCCAGATTTCATCAATTTATCTGCAACTGTTTTCAAGTTATCGTGTTCACAAAAAAGTGTAACACACACACACACATATCCGAAAAATTGCTTAGAACATTGTATTAGATATTTTCAAATTGAGGAAGGTTCAATTAAATGAATTTAAAATTTTTGGAAAATTTTACCTTTACAAAGCGTCCTCTATGAGAAACCGAAAAATAAACTAAGATATAATATTCTTTGTAATTCGTAGTCGGATCAGAAATAAATAAAAAGATTTGAATGCAAATGTATTATGGTTATCAATGCTTTTTTTTGTTTTATCTTCCGCTAATCCCCACAAGGAAATTCAAAATTTTTTCTTCGAATATTCAAAATTCACTATAGGATTCGATTTAGAACTTTATTCGGTATTGAAACAGTTCAATCAACAAAACAATTGTACTGCAGTTAGATCCGCCAATCTGATAAAATAAGGTCGATTTTTGGATTGAAATAGGCTCGAAATGAGAATCATCTGTCAACAAGTACATCTGACAGAACAAATTCGAAACTGTCAAGTCTAGAAACCAGCGTAACCTCGAAATGACATTTCAATGTCGTGCGCGCTCCAACTGTTAGATCTTTTTATACTGCAACTTTCTGTCCATGTCAGCTTGAAGCTACGTCAGTTTCCAGGATCCTATCAAGGACTAACCTAAAAAAAAATTTGAATTAAGGTTATGTCCAAAATATAATCAGGATACACTTAAAAATGTTATAACCCTCAAATCAACTGGTTTGTATAATTTTTAACCAATATTTCCGTGCATTCAAAATCTCACGAATTAATTTTTCAATCTATATTAACATGTCCAGAATAAATTGAGACATTAAATTTACCCAAATATAAACTCCTGATTATTCTGAGTCCTTCGAAAGGATTTGTTTCAATACGGCGGAATCCTGAATTTTTGACGCACTCAACTGATAAAAAATATACTGAAAAAAATTATCTCAAGATATTAATTTTTGCTTTTGAAGTTATTCAAATTGATTCTTAGAACATAAATTTATTCAGAGACTCTGCATTACGATGCCGATAGCAATTTCTATAGGGGCAGCATTTAGCCTTGACCAAAATTTTTGAAACATTATACATTTGGTAGATTTCCAATGAAAATTAGTACGACGGTATTTTCTGGGCGCACAACACATCAACCATTCAACATTTCAAAGAAAGGACTTAAATTTTGAAAATTTCATTAAATTACTGGGATCCATGGAACTTAGCACAAGGGCAGTTTTCGGAGCACAGAAAAGGCATTTGGAGTTCACATTGAAAAATTGAAAAATTTGAATGAATATTTGAAAATGTAGTTACATTCTTAGGTTTTCAGTAAAGTCAGTACGAGGGGGGTTCTGGTTTTCGTGTCGCAGCAAATAAATTTGAGGTCAAAATTAAAGAATTCAAGAAATTACCTTGAAAATTCTTCAATTGCATTACATGATTTGATTTCTATGATAGTCAGTACAAGGGGTTTCGGGGCACAGAAAAGGAATTTGTCGTCGAAATTATAAAATTTGACTTAAAGTTGGTAAAATGTTATTATATTGATAGATTTTCATGAAAGGAGGAAATGAGGGATTTTTGGAGTCTCATAATACGAATTTTGGTTCAAAATTCTTGAATTTGAGGTTAGAATTGAAAAAGTTGTAACAAATTTTGAAAAATTTATTGAATTGATGAATTTTCATTAAAATCTGTAACAGGACGTTATTTTAGTTACAAAATACGAATTTTCGGCCCAAAATTCAAAAAAGTGACATCAATTTTGAAAATGTTAATGAAAGTCAATACGAGGGTTTCTTTTTCGGGGTAAACATTCGTATTTTGAGACTCGGAAACTCCTTTGTTTTAGAATTCATGAAAATGTGCCAAATTAATATCATTTTCAAAACTTTAGGTTAACGTTCTGTGTTTTTGACTTTACAAATTTTTACCTCAAGCTTGTGATGTGTGTCTCGAAAATCCTCCTTGTATTGACTTTCATAAAAATTCACTAATATTCAAAACTGAAGCCGCTTTTTAAATTTTGAAACCAAATTCGTATTTTGAGACTCGAAAGCTACTCCTTTTTGACTTTCATGCGAAACTACAGATTAAGTCTAATTGTCCAAGTTTTGATTAAAATTTTTGAATTTATGAATTTTGACCTCAATTTGTATTCCAAGACTTGGAAAGTCCCTTGTTATGGCTTTCCTGAAAAAAAAAACCAATTTTATAAAATCTTCAAAATTTCAGTCAACTTTCTGAATTTTCCAATTTTGACCTCGCATTCGTGTTCTGTGCCCCGAAAACCCGCCCTCGTACTGACTTTCACGGAAATCTACTAATTCAATAAGTTTCAAAATTGGAGTCCACTTTTTTGGATTTTTTAATTCTGTCCCTAAATTCATGGTCTATACCCCCAAGTACTACCTTACATTAGGGCGCAGACGTATGTGTTATGTAACTCTACTGCGCAGCCACAGGTGCTGTGAAACTCTGCTACGCAGACATATATGCTACGTAATTCAATTGAGCATCCACAAGTTCCATGGAACTCTACTGCGCTGATGTCAGTGTTGTGTAATTCTGCTGTGCACACACATGTACCCCTATGATTACTGCGCATCCGTGCGTAGTGTGGAACTCTACTCTGCATGTCTACCTGCTGTTTAACTCTACTGTGCATCCATAAATACCTCCTATCTTTAATGCGCGGCAATAGGTGCCGTGTAACTATACAGCGCATCTGTATGTCTCACACCGAAAAACCGATATTCTGATTTCGAGAATTCCCCACAAATTTACAGAATATTTCCAACTCAAAAAGGCTTGAGAACATATGTTCTTGTCTAATTGTAAGAATTCCCCACTAAATTTAAAAATAGTTGCATCCGAAATCTGTCGCAGTAATTGCATAATAAGTGACTAGCCCGAAGGAATGCAACAAATTGTGAGGATAAATCGCATGTGCACATCTCGGAATCTATTTCTTTCTCTTCGCAGAGAACGTTAAAGTAAGAAAAGTTTGATGTGACACGTCAACGGATAAATATTGTAGAGAGGTTATGTCTAGTTGTGGCACGCCGATATTTAACCTCAATGTGCCACCAGACTTTTCTCACTCTCACATTTTCTGTAAAGAGAAGGAGATCGATGTGCGCACGCTATTTATCCTTAGAATTGATTGCATTTCCTCGAGCTTGGCACTTATAACGAATTTGAGAAACTGATCGAAAAGCACGTCGCACGAAATATTGAAAGGAATCTCTTATCAGAGCAAGACGCATTTCCCTTTGCGCGTTTTTTTTCATTCCTCACTCATATTTTCATTTTAAGAATATTTTCTCCCTTTGGTTAGAAGATACTCTTCAATTAGGAATTTCGTTTACTTCATTGAGAATATTACTAAGAATATGCCTATAAGAATATGACACTCTTATTATTAGAACATCGTTTTTTTGTGCAAAAATCCGGGTCTGGACTATTAAGAACTGAAAGGGTTCGGGTACGGACCCTTAACCATAAGAATAAATTCAAAAGGCAGAGTTTGTGGACTCGAACCCTTCGAAACTTGAAGGGTCCGAGTATGGATCAGCACCCTACAGAAATTAAAGAGTCCGAGTTCAGACCCGCATCCTTAAGACTTATAAGTGTCTAGTCCGCACCCAAACTGGACTAATCTAAAACATTCCAATCCCTATTATTTTCATCTTTCTTTTGTTTTTTCTAAGATTGAAGTTTGGAACAATTGAGACAATGCACCCTCTAAGTCAATTTAGTTCGCTATCTCGGATCATTGATCAATCTGAAGGTAGCAAACTAAACGAAACAGAAACTGGTACTTTAATAGAATATTTGAGAGATCATATTTGAACGCCCAAAAAAGAATTCCAGATGGAAATGAATGCCTAGTTTTCACTGCGAAACCAGCCCGAAAGTTTAATTTGAGAATTATGAAAATTTCTAGGAAATCGGGAAAATTACAATTTTATCTTCCACCCATTATATACATTGTAAGTTGACAAGAACGGAACGCATTCATACTTTGCAGCTTGACACCTATTCATTAACACTTTGGATATTTGTCAATTATGTTCCGTGTATGAATGTTAAATAATGCTAGGAAGCTGTTCTATCTACGAAAGTTTTTTTTTAAATAATCGGTACAGAGCTATTTTTTCAATGAAAAAATCTAAAATTATGGGAATTGAAATTACATTCTGAAGATTTCTTTACTTCATAAATATTTTTCCATAATCGAAACGTAGTGCATGTAACTCTAGTGCATGCAAAATTAGATTAGTTTATAAAAAATTTATATTCGTTTCATTGTGAAAAAAATCGATGAACGATATCACATGAATTCATTATACTAATTTTTGCAATAATAAACCCTCGGAAAAGATAAAATTGGAGGAATGAAGATCTGTTTTCTAAAACCTTTGTTTGAACTATGAGCATATGTCGATACTATTTTTCAGATATTGTTATTTGCTCTATAGCATACAGGCATGCAAGGACATATACCGGAAAATCTCTATGAAACTTCATTGTCAGATAAATAAGTAATTGAACATATGCGAAGGCCGCTAGGAGTAACAAAATATTTATATACCTGCATGCTATAGAAATGCATTACAATTGACCTCCAAAAGCACAGTATCACCATACGCATAAAAATTTAATCAGCAATTTAATCAGATAATTTCTTCGAAATTTGTCGTGTTGACAGACAACCACGACTGACTGAAACCGAAGTAAACCCCATTACTTCTCAATCAGTGAGTCGAAAAACGTCGAATGTTGATGAATTTGGCGACACTCAATTTTTACATTAACCCAATTCCTTCCATATGAGATGAGAATGTCTTAATTAAATTGATCATAGTAAAAAATGACAAATGATTTCATTATTTGCGAGAGAGAATCTTGACACTGAAAAAGTCGTTATTTCACATATATGTGAGATAGTGGCAACTTATGTATATATTTGTACTCTGATGATGCAATGGAATATTCCTCAGATACAGTTAATAACCCTATTATTCACTGAAGCATTATTCAGTTTGTTCTCTACTCTGCGAAAATGAGGATGCTCTGTACTTTTGTTTTCACTTTGGCCGCCATCGTTAATTCTATTGGTAAATATAATAATATTATGTCTTTAATTCTTATTATATATCATATAATACATGCATGGATACGGCTATTTATCAGGCCTGTGGAGCGAACCTAATGCCCCCCTTCCAGCTTATAGTCATATAATAGCCATTTGTATATTTACACTGTAAAAACTAGTGATTCCTCCTTTCACGGAATTATTTTTTTTCACGTCCTACTTGTGACAAGTATGACGTCATAGATATTCATGGCCATTACATACCTACGAACTTGAAAAGCGACACATAAAGTCGGCTTCTACGACTCGCACTGGAAAGATACACTTATCAATAATGGACCACTTTTTTTTCCTTGGTGCCTAATATACTATTAGGCTTACCACACAGAAATTACTTATTACTTACTTTATAACTTTCAACTACTTTTTACAATGACTTTTTAACATAATAATGCATCTTCAAGCAGATAGTACAACCTAAACAAATTAATTTTTTAATTTCTCATTAAACAGTTGGACTTATGAACAAAGAGTTGAATTCTCAATTAAGACAGAGGAATTTCGAACAAAATAGCTGATCTTTTCTTGAAATAGTTGAATGTTCAAGCAAATAGTGGAATTTTGAACCTACGAAAACATTTTCTACCAAATAGTCGAATTCTTAAAAATTTCAAAAAATATGAAACAAGCAAGAAAAGATGATGAATTTCCTCAAGAATGGATTTAAAAGTTGCAATGAAGTTATTTACAATTATTTTAATATAGAAGGGGATAATTGTGTGTATATATGTATTATTATATTATATATTATATATTATTATCTAATACATGAAATCAAGTTACCTAAAACGTATGATGCTTATTCAAATCCATAGTTTTTGACCGATTGGCAGCAAATTATGCAGACAAATTCTTTGGGCTTTCAGACAGGTCGTAAAAGTATTGTGGGCAGGGGGCAAATGGGAAGGGGCCACTGCGACGCATGCAAACTCCTGAGCAACTACTACTCATTTAAACGACAGTCTTAGATGAAGTGTGGGGGGGGGGGGTGGCAGGCAGGATAATCAAATGCAAATTACCACCGGTAACAGCTGGTATATTGTATATTATATATCATTATTAGTACATATGTATATTAGGGCGTATCGAAAAAAATAGAGTTGTTTTCGCGAAGTTCTAATAGCAATGAAAACTTTCTTTTGGGAGTCAAGAATACTCCCCTGAAGTTCCATAAAAAAATCCTTCTGTCTCCGTATCGTAGATATAGCTAAAAATCACAAGAAACGAAGCACTTCTTCAAATTTGAACAGGAAACATTTTTTTTTTAGATTCAAATAATCAATAAAAATAGTTCGAAGCAAGTCGATTTATACCTGTATAGCGATAATTCCATTAAAATATTTTTTACAACAAAATAATTTTCGGTATCTAAATAAGGTGAAAATATTTCCAAGTGTACATAGATTTAATCTTGTACAGTTAGGAGGTAATTTAAATTATTTTCAGCCGGCCAGAATAACGTAGAGGAATTAAAAAAACCCCAGAATTCAATTCGATGGTATAAAGGTCACATGGTTGGTAAGTCATATAACTTTAAGCAAATAGCGAAAAAATTAAATTCTGTTTTTTTTTTAAAATCCTCTACGGATTATTTAGTCAAAAAAATTCCGTAAATCTAAGAAAACAGCGAAAACTCGATTTTTTTCGATATTTTTAAATTTCAAGGTCACTTAGGTAGGGTTAAGAATATTTGAATAATTTTTGGCTATGTAAATACGAATCCACTCGCTTCGAAATATTTTTTCTGATAATTTACATACCGGAAACTAATTTTATTGGCAAATAAAGAGCAATATTTCACTTTTAAATATTTTCTTTTAATTAAAAGTCAATGCAAATTATGTTAATGTCAACATTCCTCATATATTATTGTGGCAACGTATTGCAGATTCTGATCAACGTATATCACACATTATATAGTCAAATAGTCGAGAAATTTACCATGAATCTAAGAAAATAGCGAAAAAGTAGACTTTTTTTCGATTTTTTGAAACTTCAAAGTCAATTAGGGAGGGTAAAAAATATTTTAATGGAATTATCACCATACAGGGATAAATTGACTTGCCTTTAACTATTTTTATTGATAATATGAATCTCAAAAAAAATTTTTTTGCTGTTCAAATTTGAAGAAGTGTTTCGTTTTTTGTGATTTTTAGCTATATCTACGATGCGGAGACAGCAGGACATTTTTTTAATGAAACTTGAGGGGAGTATTTTTGGCTACCAGAAGAAAGTTTCCACTGCTATCAGAACTTCGCGCAAACAACTTTATTTTTTCCGAAACGCCCTAATGTATATCAATACATGCATTTTCAATATATTTATATATAGAAAATGAAAGTCAGTAAACAGAAAAAACTAAAATAAACTCAAAACGTTATTTGCAACTGAGATTTTATTTTCAGATGCAGTTCCTTGACATAATAATTTCAAACCCAAAATGTGACTGAAACTAACTAGAAGTGACCAACGTGTATTAATAATGTGTCTAATGCTTTTTTTTAGTTCAAAAGAGTTCAATAAAGTTCAATAAAGTTTAAAGAATTTTGAAACAAGTGCAACTCATTTCTTTATTTGGCATATTTTTAATGATTGTTTGTTAAGTATTATTCGGCAGTAAAAACTGAGTGGATAAATTCGCCAAAGAATTGGATATATTAAAAACTGTTCATTTCATGGAGGTTTTCGTGTATAGCAGAAAATCGTTTATTGTCATTAAGGTTATCAAAGCGTTTATGCGCTCACCTTCTACAAAAAAATATATGTTCATTCAATAGGAAAAATGTACAGTGGAAAGTTCTTATAATTAAAAATTATTTCCTATAATTTTTATCGTAACACCAGAAAGATGCTCTCTGCGAAGAAACATTGAATTCAGCTAAAGATATAAGACATAAATATGCTGAGCAGAACAAATGAATCTCCTATTTCTTCTTGCAGAATGCAGTTCTCAGCCCGACGAGAAACCTAACATCAAACGTAATCCTGGCCCTTCTTCTTCTTCTGCTGCTCGACAACAACATTTGCCTGACCGGATTTCTCCAGAGGAGGATCCTTTTCGTGGCAGATCCAGATCGCCTGCTAGCAGGAGTCCTAACGGCGAACGTAATCCTGGTTCTTCTTCTACCAGACAACATTCACCTGACCGGACATCTTCTCAGGAGCCTTCTCTTCATGCCAGATCCATTTTTCCTCTGGGCAGGCTTCCTTCAGTTCGAGTATTTGGATGTACAACAGAAGAACTTGGATACGTTCGGCTTATTCCTAGCAAAAATCCAAACCAGCAATTTGAATTTCGAAGATACGTTATTCCTGCCGGTTTGCCAATTAAATTTCTAGCAGGACTGAATAAATATGTGCCCGTGCCATCCCGAGAATATATTGTATTATCAGCATCCAATGATGACATTTTTGCAATATTGGATGATAGTGGGACTCTTCGTGGTATTTACAGGAAAGATAAATATAGTTCGCGAATAAAAATTAATATGATTAGCCGCGTACTTGATAATTTGACCCCTGAGGAAAGAAGAGATTGTCCAGTAGGCAAAAGTCCAGCAATTTTCTCAACTAGTTTTATTAAAACTTCTGCAAATTACGATTCACTACAGTTTGAACGGAATCCCAACGTCGAACGTAATCCTAGTTCTTCTTCTTCTGCTAGACAGTCTGAGACTTCTGGGGGCAGCCCTTATCCTCAAGAAATACTTGGATATACACTTGCAAAACTTGGATATATTCGGCTTATTCCCCAGAAAAATCCGAACCGGCGATTCGAATTTCGAAGATATGTTATTCCTGCCGGTTTACCAATTAAATTGCGAGGAGAAAGGGAATCATTTATGCCCGTGCCAACCCGAGAATATATTGTTTTATCGACATCCGAAGGTCTCGTTTTTGCAATACTGGAGTATACTGGAATTCTTCTTGGAATATATGAGGGAGATCGACATCATTGGAGAACAAAAATAAACATGATAAGCGGTGAAGTTTACTATATGACCGATACTGAAATAAGGGAATGTCCTGTAGGCAGTCGTCACCCAATCTTCCCACGTTGCTTCAAAGAAGTTACTTCCAATGAAGATAGTCTACAGCATGTGTATCATTAATTCAATAGAAAAAAAAATAAACTAAGATATAATATTCTTTGTAATCCGTAGTCGGATTAAAATTGAATAACAATATTTGAATGCAAATGTATTATGGTTATCAAAGCTTCTTTTGTTTCATCTTTTCCTATTCCCCACAAGGCCATTCAAATTTTGTTCTTACCAAATATTCAAAATGCAGAGAGTTACATGATTTTGAGTTTTCAGACGCGAGTTTTTTGCAAACATCATATTGCCTCAGCTGCTAACAGAATTTTCATTATTTTTTTATCTACAGTTTATAATTTATAGGGATATTAATTTTTCAGTGCAGTCACGCAGCGTCATTATCTACATCAACGACAGACACATAGGGGCGAAATCAAATAAGATAGTTTATGATAAATTCTAGGACGCAATTCTCAATTGATCTTAGAATCTGTTTTAAACAGAAAAATTTGTGATTGAACTTACAGCTGATATGTGGAAGCGATTTTTTAATTGTTATCCGAAATTTTCAACTTGAAAAATTCTCTGATACAAAAGTTACGATTCTCTCCAGTCAGTGTACCATTAATTCAAATAAAAAGTAAGAAAAATGAGAACAATACTTTTGCTAATCCGAAGTCAGGTAAAAATGTTTGTACACCAAACTCTCAGTTTCAGTCCAGTTTCGGGGGTTGCCGGCAAATAGCCTTGGCCACAGATCGGGGGGATCTAAACGTAAGCAGTCAGGGCCACCTAACCTCTTCCAATTGGAATGTAATATTGCATAATGTACTTGATTGAGGATTCGTGCACATAGACCCTTCCCAGGAAAAAGTCGAAACCATTTTTGCCCTTCCCCCTGGGAAACTGCGTGGACCAGCAGTTCTAGGAAGGCCGAGACCGTGGGACAGAATCCGAGAGTTAGGTCTAACTGATAATTACATTGCAAAAGCAGTGTATTATGGTTCTGAAGCTGCGCGCTTTCTGTCTTAGAAAAACATGGAAAACTAGCTGTGAATTCAATCTCGAGTGTTTCCACTTCGTTTGTTTTTATAATTATGCGGCACTCATTTCACAAGCACTTTACTTTCTGTTAGCAAATGTATTTGCTTCCTCATGGAGGAAGCGTTAGTTATTTTTTTATGATGACCGAACCAAAATCTTCATTTTCCTAAATTTAGAAATAGAAATTCACAAAAAGTACAAAAGTACAAAATTTTACAAAAAATTTGTAAATACAAAGACAAATCAGACAGATCAAATTTTGCATTTGGAATGATAATTTTTTGAGCTAGGAAAGGGAAGGGAAAAGTTCTGTCGCACCCTATTACTTTCCCACATTTATGATAGCTTTACAAAAATTGTCAGAATTGCTCTATTTGAACATTCATGATTAAACAGTCTTTTCTATTCACGCGTCAACTTTGAATTATGTCGATGAGAAGAAATTTCCTGTTTGAAACAGATGATTCAAATATTATAAATGAGCATTATTATTTATTACTATACCAGGTCGTTCAAGACGTCATCTACGAGAACTTTTCAAACATTTAAATTGCGCTAACAGCCAAAAAAACTCCAAATGGTGAATCGATGCTCCGGCTACCCCGGGTCGTGCACCAGGTTGTTCAAGGCTTCATCTACGAGAACCTTCTTGAAATTTGAATTGCGCCAACAACTGAAATAACAGCCAATGATCAGTCTACGATCCGGGTGCAAAGGGTCGCGCACCAGGCAGCTTAGCTCATATTCTACGAGAACATTTTTAAAATTTGTATCATGCCAACAGCCAAAATAACTACCAATGGTCAGTCAATGATCCAGGTGCACTAGGTGCACCTGGTGCGCGATTCGGTTCACCTGGATCGTCGACTGACCATTGCTAACAATTTAAATTTTGAAAAAGCTCCCGTAGAATACGTGCTAAATTACCTGGTGCGCGATCCGGTACTACTGGATCGGCGGCTCATTATTGGTAGTTATTGTGGATGTTGGCGCAATTTAAATTTTAAAAAAGCTCTTGTACATGACGTCTTGAACGACCTGGTGCACGTTCGGGTGCACCCGGGTAGTAGGGTGGCTCAAAAATATACATTTTGGAATTTTCGAAGGACGTCGACGCCAAATCGTTCTCTCGTAAGAAAAAATGAATACAATACAATTCAAAATTTCACGTGAACGATTTTTTTTATACCATTAAGCCGTTTCCCTTTCGGCGAGCCTCTAGGGGTAGGCGTGACACTACCCGATTCGGGTAGTGTTTCTAGGTGGATAGTTTCTTGTAGTAAATAACCACAAGTGTGGGCTCACCACACCCACGACCGCCAACAGCAACGCAGTAGTATTATTCTCGAACGGTCACCCATCCAAGTACTAACCGCGCCCAACACTGCTTAACTTCAGTGATCTAACGGGAACTGGTGTTTCCAGCGTGGTATGGCCGTTGCTTTAAATTTAAATTTTGAAAATTTTATTAAATTACTGGGATCCATGGAACTTAGCACAAGGGCAGTTTTCGGAACACAGAAAAGGAATTTGAAGTTCACATTAAAAAATTGAAAAATTGGATTGAAAATTTGAAAATGTAGTTACATTGTTAGGTTTCCGTTAAAGTCAGCAGGAGGGGAATTCTGGTTTTCGTGTCACAGCAAATAAATTTGGGGTCAAAATAAAAAAATTCAAGAAATTACCTTGAAAATTCTTGAATTGCATTACATGATTTGATTTTTATGATATTCAGTACAAGGGGTTTCGCGGCACAGAAAAGGAATTTGTGGTCGAAATTATAAAATTTGACTTAAAGTTGGTAAAATGTTATTAAATTGATAGATTTTCATGAAACTAGGAAACGAGGGAATTTTTGAGTCTCATGATACAAAGTTTGGTTCAAAATTCCAGAATTTGAGGTTAGAATTGAAAAAGTTGAAACAAATTTTGAAAAATTTATTGAATTGATGAATTTTCATCAAAATTTGTAACAGAACGTTCTTTTAGTTACAAAATAGGAATTTGCGGCCCAAAATTCAAAAAAGTGACATCAATTTTGGAAATGTTAATAATTGGGTATATTTCTCTGAAAGTCAATACGAGGGTTTCTTTTTCGGGGTAAACATTCGTATTTTGAGACTCGGAAAACGCCTTTGTTTTAGAATTCATGAAAATCTGCCAAATTAATATCATTTTCAAAATTTTAGGTTAACATTCTGTGTTCTATGACTTGACAAATTTTTATCTCAAGCTTGTGATGTGTGTCTCGAAAATCCTCCTTGTATTGACTTTCATAAAAATTCACTAATTTTCAAAACTGAAGTCGCTTTTTAAATTTTGAAACCAAATTCAGTCAACTTTCTGAATTTTCCAACTTTGACCTCGAATTCGTGTTCTGTGCCCCTAAAACCCGCCCTCGTACTGACTTTCACGGAAATCTACTAATTCAATAGGTTTCAAAATTGGAGTCCAATTTTTTGGATTTTTTAATTCTGTCCCCAAATTAATGCTCTATACCCCTAAGTACTACCTTACATTAGGGCGCAGACGTATGTGTTATGTAACTCTACTGCGCAGTCACAGGTGCTGCGAAACTCTGCTACGCAGATATATTTGCTACGTAATTCAATTGACCATCCACAAGTTCCATGGAACTCTACTGCACATAATATATAAGTACCCTCTAGCTTCACTGCATATCCGTAATAAGTTACGTGTAACGATAGTGCGCATCTTTAAGTTCCATTAAACTCTACTGCGCTGATGTCAGTGTTGTGTAATTCTGCTGTGCACACACATGTACCCCTAGGATTACTGCACATGCGTACGTTGTATGGAACTCTACTGCGCATATGCATAAGCCATGAAACTCTAATGAGCACGTCTGACACTCAATTTTTACATGAAACCAATACCTTCCATTTGAGATAAGAATATCTTAATTAATATTATCCAAATAAAAAATGTCAAGTGATATAATTATTTGCGAGATACAATTTCGAAACTGATAAAGTCGTAATTCCACATGTATTTGAGATAACAGCTACTTATGTATATAGTTGTACTCTGATGACGCAATGATATATTCCTTAAATACAGTTAATAACCGAATTATTCACTAAAGTAATAATCAGTTTCCTCTCTTCTTTGCGAAAATGAGGATTGTCTGTACTTTTGTTTTCACTTTGGCGGTCATCGTTAATTCTATTGGTGAATATAATAATATAATATATCTGTAATTCTTATTATATTTCATATAATACATGCATGGATACGGCTATTTATCAGGCCTGTGGAGCGAACCTAATGCCCCCCCTTTCCAGCTTATAGTTATATAATAGCCATTTGTATATTTATTACACTGTAAAAACTAGTGATTCCTCCTTTTACGGAATTATTTTTTTTTCACGTCCTATTTTTGACGAGGATAACTTCATGCTGTTATTTTCAGTGCAAAAAGAAACGATTCTGTGTTCCCACCAGTGATCTCATTTAAATACCACTTGAAACAAGTTTTTCTCACTCTTATTATTAATACTTATCAATAATGTACCACTTTTCCCCCTTGGTGCATAATATACTATTAGGCTTACCACACAGAAATTACTCATTAGTTACTTCTTAACTTTCAGCTACTTTTTACAATGACTTTTTTACATAATAAACAGTTGCACTTGTGAACGAAGAGTTGAATTCACAATTAAGACAGAGGAATTTCGAACAAAATAGCTAATTTTTACTAAAATAGTTGAATGTTTAAGCAAATAGTGGAATTTTTAACCTACGAGAACATTTTCTACCAAATAGTCGAATTCTTAGAAATTTCTAAAAATATGAAACAAGAAAGAAAAGATGATCAATTTCCTCAAGAATGGATTTAAAAGTTGCAATGAAGTTATTTCCAATTATTTTAATATAGAAGGGGATAATTGTGTGTATATATGTATTATTATATTCTATATTATATATTATCTAATACACGAATTCAAGTTTGTAAAAAGTATGATGCTTATTCAAATCCATAGTTTTTGACCGATTGGCAGCAAATTATGCAGACAAATTCTTTGGGCTCTCAGACAGGTCGTAAAAGTATTGTGGGCAGGGGGCAAATGGGAAGGGGCCACTGCGACGCATGCAAACTCCTGAGCAACTACTACTTATTTAAACGACAGTCTCAGATTAGGTGGGGGGGGGGGGGGTGACAGGCAGGATAATCAAATGCATATTACCACCGGTAACAGCTAGTATATTGTATATTATATATCATTATTAGTACATATGTATATTAAGGCGTATCGAGAAAATAGAGTTGTTTTCACGAAGTTCTAATAGCAATGAAAACTTTCTTTCGGGAGTCAAGAATACTCCCCTAAAGTTCCGTAAAAAAAATCCTTCTGTCTCCGCATCGTAGATATAGCAGAAAATCACAAAAAACGAAGCACTTCTTCAAATTTGAACAGGAAACATTTTTTTTTAGATTCGAATAATCAATCAAAAGAGTTCGAAGCAAGTCGATTTATACCTGTATAGCGATAATTCCATTAAAATATTTTTTACAACAAAATTAATTTTCGGTATCTAAATAAGGTAAAAATACGGATTATTTAAAATGTATGATTCTTCACGTATATCGGACATTTCATTGTCAAATAGTCGAAAAAATTGCCATAAATCCAAGAAAACAGCGAAAAAGTCGATATTTTAAAATTTCAAGGTCACTTAGGTAGGGTTAACAATATTTGAATGATTTTTGTCTAAGTAACTACGAATCCACTCGCTCCGAACTATTTTTTCTGATAATTTATATGCCGGAAACTAATTTCATTGTCAAATAAAGAGCAATATTTCACTTTTAAATATTTTCTTCTAATTAAAAGTCAATGAAAATTATTTTAATGTCAACACTCCTTATATATTATTGTAGCAACATATTGCAAATACATTCTGATTAACGTATATCATACATTATATGGTCAAATAGTCGAAAAATTTACCATGAATCTAAGAAAATAGCGAAAAAGTCTACTTTTTTTCGATTTTTTGAAACTTCAAAGTCAATTAGGGAGGGTAAAAAATATGTTAATGGAATTATCGCTATACAAACATAAATTGATTTGCTTCAAACTATTTTTATTGATCAGTTGAATCTTAAAAAAAAAATTTATGCTGTTCAAATTTGAAGAAGTGCTTCGTTTTTTGTGATTTTTAGCTATATCTGCAATGCGTAGACAGAAGGAATTTTTTTTATGAAACTCTAGAGGAGTATTTTTGACTACCAGAAGAAAGTTTACATTGCTATCAGAACTTCGCGCTAAGAACTTTATTTTTTCCGATACGTCCTAATGTATATCCATAGACGCATTTTCAATATATCTATACATAGAAAATGAAAGTCAATAAACAGAAAAAACTAAAATAAAGTCTAAACGTTATTTGCAACTGAGATTTTATTTTCAGATACAGTTCCTTGACATAATAATTTCAAACCCAAGATGTGACTGAAACTAACTAGAAGTGACTAACGTGTATTAATAATGTGTCTAATGTTTTTTTTTAGTTCAAAGGAGTTCAATAAAGTTTATAAGAATTCCAGGATAATTTCACCGAATTCAGAATAAATCTCAAAAGTGAAACAATGTGTTAAGTTGAATTAAAATACGGTGAGCTTGATTCATTTTGCACCTAAATGTTTTGACGCTCAAGTCCTCTTTAAAGAATTTCGAAACAAGTGCAACTCATTTCTTTATTTGGTATATTTTGAACGATTGTTTGTTAAGTATTATTCGACAGTAAAAACTGAGTGGAAAAATTCGCCAAAGAATTGGATGTATTAAAAACTGTTCATTTCATGGAGGTTTTCGTGTATAGCAGAAAATCGTTAATTGTCATTAAGGTTATCAAAGCGGTTATGCGCTCACCTTCTACAAAAAAAGTTCTTATAATTAAAAATTATTTTTCATAATTTTTATTGAAACACCAGAAAGATGCTCTCTGCGAAGAAGAATTGAAATCGGCTAAAGATATAAGACATAAATATGCTGAACAAAAAAAATGAATCTCCTATTTCTTCTTGCAGAATGCAGTTCTCAGCCCGACGAGAAACCTGACATTAAACGTAATCCTGGCCCTTCTTCTTCTTCTGCTGCTCGACAACAACATTTGCTTGACCGGATTTCTCCAGAGGAGGCTCTTTTTCGTGGCAGGTCCAGATCGCCTGCTAGCAGGCGTCGTAATGGCGAATGTAAGCCTGGTTTTTCTTCTGGGAGACAACATTCACCTGACCGAAAATCTCCTCAGGAGCCTCCACTTCATGCCAGATCCATTTCCCCTCTGCGCAGCCTTCCTTCAGATCGAGTATTTGGATGTAAAACAGAAGAACTTGGATATGTTCGGCTTATTCCTCGCACAAATCCAAACCAGCAATTTGAATTTCGAAGATACTTTATTCCTGCCGGTATGCCAATTAAATTTCTTGCAGGACAGAATAAATATGTGCCCGTGCCATCCCGAGAATATATTGTATTATCAGCATCCAATGATGACATTTTTGCAATATTGGATGATAGTGGGACTCTTCGCGGAATTTACAGGAAAGATAAATATGGTTCGCGAATAAAAATAAATATGATTAGCGGCGTAGTTGATAATATGACCCCTGATGAAAGAAAAGATTGTCCAGTAGGCAAAAGTCCAGCAATCTTCTCAGGAAGTTTTATTAAAGCATCTGTAAATTACGATTCACTACAGTGTGAACGGAATCCCAATGTCGAACATAATCCCAGTTCTTCTTCTTCTGCCAGACAGACTTCGTCTTCTGCAGGCAGGCCTTATCCTCAAGAAATACTTGGATATGAACTTGCAAAACTGGGATATATTCGGCTTATTTCCCAGGAAAATCCCAACCGGCAATTCGAATTTCGAAGATATGTTATTCCTTCCGGTTTACCAATTAAATTGCGAGCAGAAAAGGATTTATTTGTGCCCGTGTCAACCCGAGAATGTATTGTTTTATCAACATCCAGAGGTGTCGTTTCTGCAATACTGGAGTATACTGGAATTCTTCTTGGAATTTATAGGACAGATGGAAATCATTCGCGAATAAAAATGAATATGATAAGCGGTGCAGTTGACGATGTGACCGTAACTGAAATGAAGGAATGTCCTGTAGGCAGGAATTACCTAATCTTTCCACGTTGATTTAAAGAAATAGCTTATAATTACCATATTGCCCTAACGGCTGGCAGAAGATAGATACAGTGGGTCGAAGTCCATAAGTAATATTATTTGTTATGAATTTATTTATAATTTATTATTGATATCAGTTTTCATATCATTTGTGTATGAAATGAATAAATAGCATCATGATCAAGCAGATCTCGAAGATATGATCAATTTTAGGACAGAAATAGAACACTTGAATTTTTAGTGAAAAATTTCATTTTCAACTAAAAGAATACTAATTCCCATAAAATAGTTCAATCTTCAACCAATAAAATAAAGTTTTGACGACGTTGTTGATCTTTCAACATAAGCAGTTTAATTTCCAACTCACAAAAATCAATTTTCAACAAAAAAAAAAAAAAAAAGAATTTCAACAAAATAGTTTTAACTTCAACAAATAAAAATGGAGTTTCAACAAAGTAGTGTAATTTTCAGCCAAGTAATTGAATTTTCAAACAAAAATATGAATTCTCGATGGAAAATTTAATAGTTATCCCATGGTAGTGTTTAATAGTTATCCCCTGGTTTAATCAAATTTTAAAGGACTTTATCAAATTTTAAAGGATGGTTCTATCATATTTCGAGGTATTTTGAAGGATTTGAGAAGATTTTCTTGAATTTTATGAATAATGTTGATCAGATAGATTCCATTTTATATTTGTCATAAGCAGACTTTTATTTAATTGTTTTCCAAATAAGGCGAAAAATTCGCACGATCAAATTTTTTGTTTCAAATAATTAATAAGTAAAGCCTAATTATCATTTACGCAATAAATAAATAATTAGAATAAATCAAATAAATCATTCATAATAATATTTGATTTTCTAGAATATCATTAATATTATACATATCATTATAAATAATAAAATGATTATAAATTCAATACAAATTGATTATAACTTTACTATATATTTAATTGGAAGGAAATGTATTTGAACATTCCTTAAAAAAATCGTTCTTAAGAATACAGTTCTTCGAAAGAGATGATTTTCTAAATTCACCTCTGTAATTATTGTTCAAGTCCAAACCGCGTAATCCTATTTAGAATCTAGCCGAAATCTGGACAATCTTTATATATGCAAATTCGTAACGAAATCCTAGATAGCGCCATGACTGGGACTACACAGCAGAAATGTTTGAATCAAACACGTAGCACGACTAGAGAGCGCCATTGTAGCGCCAGTGTAGCGCTAGTGTCGCGCCAGGCTAGTATTGCGTGAATAGTCAGGCTTGAGAAAAATTGTACTGGCATTAGCATGATTCAAGACTGCCATACAATTTTTCCACACGGGGTCCTTCACTAATACTTATACCCACGATTTACCGAGTACTAAATCACAGTACTTATAGTCATTACTGCGCCAATACTGATGCCCAGTACAGTATTTCAGTACAGTTTCGAAGTTGGAGACCAGTAGTAAACATCGTTATCATCCCAAGATTACGTCACATCCACGCTAGTATTGGCTACCGGCACCACACCAATGCTTTCAAACTTTGGCCAGTGCTGACCCAATGCTACGCCAGTTCTGAATTTCCTATCAGGTATCTAACTCCCCATCTATTTTGTCGTCGCTGGTGAATAGGCTACCCAGATATACGTAATTGTCAACTTGTTCAAATCTCTCCTCACTCAGGAGAATGTTGCACATTGTTTTCTCAGTTTTTCCTTCAAACACCATTAGTATACTAATTTCCATAGAAGAGTTGAATCTTCAACCAATAAAATAAAGTTTTAACAACGTTGTTAAACTTTCAACCTAGCAGTCCAATTTCCAAATCACAGAAATTAATTTTCAACCAAAAAAAAGAGTTTCCAACATAATTGTTTAAACTTCAACAAACAAAATCAAGTTTTAACAAAGTGGTGTAATCTTCAACCGATTAATTGAATTTTCAAACGATAAAAGATGAACTTTCCATGGAAAATTTAATAGTTTCTTTTTCAACTAAATATATATATATATATATATATATTATGTTGTCGCGTTCATAAAAACAGTGTGACATCCACACATTCGCACACACACGCACACACACACGCACACACACACACGCACAATTGTTTGTCGTTCCTTCGTTTTATCCCCAGAGTTTAAAGTGTTTTATGTGCGTTTTTTATTGTGAATTTTTTTTTGTTAAACACTAATTTTTACTGAAAATTGAACACTTCCTTTTTTGGTTAAAAACCTACATTTCTTAGCGGAAAATTCAACTTTTTGGTTGAAAGTCAACTATTTGATTGAAAATTAAACAACTTAATTAAATGTTCAACACTTTTGTTAATTTTTTTTCAGAATTTAAATTCTTTGTTGAAAATGTGTTCTTTAGTTGAAAATTAATTTTTTAACTCGAAATTTGAATATTCCACTTTTGTTTAAAGATTTATCTTTTTTAGTTCAAAATGCGACTATTGAGTTGAAACTGTTGAAAGTTGATCTTTTTAGTCAATGATTGAAATAATTGGTTGAAAATGTATGTATTTTGGTGAGAATACGTCATCGAAACTTCATCTCTTTGATTGAAAATTCAACTGTTTGGTTAAAAATTAATTTTGTTGGTTAAAAATTTAACTTCTTCGTTGAAATTTTTTTTTATTTGAAGATTAATTATTTTGAACTGGGAATTCAAGTATTTGAATTTTGATTGCAAATTTATCTTTCTTAGTTGAAAGTTACATTACCTGGTTGAAAGTCGAACCCTTCTTTTAAACATTATTTTCTTTGTTGAAAATTAAACTATTTTGTTACAAATTCGTTTTTGTTATTAAAAATTAATTTCTTGAACTCAAAATTTAACTATTCAATTTTTAGCTGCAATTTTTTTACCTGCAATTTTTTTTGGTTGAAAATTCAACTGTTTGGTTGAAAATTTATGTTTTTATTTCAAAGTTGAACTATTTGGTTACAATTTATTTTCTTGGTTGACGACTCATCATTTTATTTTTGAACCGATCTCTTGATATGGTTAAAAATTTAACTATTTTGTTGAAATTTGTTTTTTCTTCGAAGAAAACTAATTATTTTTCAAGTGAGAATTTGATTATTCTATTCGCGGTTGGAAATTGATATTTTTTAGTTGAAAATTCCACTTTTTGGTTAGTAATTAATTTTCGTGGATAAAGATTCATCACTTTACTTGAAAATTCATTTTTTGGTTGAAAATTCAACAACTTTCTCAAAAAGTCGTTTCCTTGTTTGGTTGAACATTATATCTTTCATCATCGTGAGAAAAAGTTGACGTTAAGTTTTGCCACTCGATAATAACCAACTCGATACCAGCTTTTATTGCCGGAAAGAGATTGATGGACGCGGCAATGGAGAAGATTTCCCCGCTTAAAGCATTTTTTATTGTAAAGTTCGATGCATCCTTTAAGTGGAAATTGTCAAAATCGAACCGCATTTTAATTTGATTGCACAATTCTATGTAAAAATCAAGTGCCCGCAAGCGAAAATTGTGCATCTCTATTGGATCAATCTCAATTCCGGTTTTAAGAAAAGCATCGAATTTGACACAAAAGTACATTAGATCCAATGGCTTGTACGAAAAATGGCTTTCTGTACGAAATTCTTGAGAATCTGTTTGTATAAGTTGCTCACTCGGCCTAGCAACACAGCTATTTTCGGCTTTTCGCTCTGAAATTCGAGGTTGAGCATTGTGATCAATTCAAGGGCGTACGAGAGAAAATTGAAATACACTTTGTAGATGTTATTATTTAAAGAGTTAAGCACGTTTTTAGCCGAAGAAAGATTTTCTTTTTTTACAGCCCCTTCAAAAAAAAAAAAAAAAAAAAGAATCAACGCTGGCCAGTGTCCGAGTATCCTATTCACCACAAGCTGAAATTATTATCATTATTAGTTCGTGAGTGAAGGTAGTTTAAAAGCTGATATGTGAACATTGCAAATCAGTTAATGAATGTAAAAGTAGAGAATTTATCAATAACAAAAAAAATAATTTTTTTCTTTCAAATGATTTTCATAATTAAAAATGAAGCCACCTAGTTTCAACTTCAACCAACAAGATGAAGTTTTAACAAAGTAGTCTAATTTTCAACCAAATAATTGAATTTTCAAGTGAAGAAGATGAATTTTCAATGGAAAATTTAATAGTTGCATTTTCAACTACGTTGAAATTTAACGTTTTTGTAAGAAATTAGAAAAATTTCTTATGCTGTAAAGTTTTTATGAGATTTAAAAGATTTTAATTAAATTTTAAAGGATTTTATCAAACTTGAGATGATTTTATCATATTCCGAGGGATTTTGAAAGATTTGGCTAGGTTTTCTCGATTTTTATGAATAATGTTGATCAGATGATTCATTATATAAGAGAATGAAACCTGACAGAAAAAAGGACTCTTTCCAGAGATATGAATTTTTAATCTTATTACATCTTGAGAACCTCAAATAATTTTTTTACTGAATAGTGAATAGATTCAAATCTTCTATTTGTCATCAGCATACCTTTATTTAATTGTTTTTCAAATAAGGTGAAAAATTCGCACAATCAAATTTGATTGCTTCAAATTTGAAATCACATATCTTTTTCATTCAACAAAATAGTCAACATTTTTTTCTTTCTTCAATTTTTATCTTCATCAGATTTTTTTATCTTCTATTTTGTTGAACATTTTTTCCTTTATTTGGCTAAACATTCATTCTTTCAACAGCAAATTCAGCAATTTCATTTTTGGTCGAAAATTCATGTTTTTGAATAGAAAAGTTAACTATTTGATTAAAAATTAAACAAGTTTATTGATTGTTCCATTCTTTTGTTAATTTTTTTAGAATTTGACTACTTTGTTGAAAATTTGTTTTTTAGTTAAAAATTAATTTTTGAAGTGGAGATTTAAATATTCAACTTTTTTGAAAGATTTATCTTTTTTAGTTGAAACTATTTGATTGAAAATTCATCGTTTTCACAGTTGAAAATATTCATCTTTTTTGTTGGAAAACAATCATTTGTTTGAAAATTAACTATTCGGTTAAAATTTATTTACTTGGTTCAAGATTCATAAGTTTGTTTGAAAATTCATCTCTTTGTTTGGAAATTACATTACTTGGTTGAAAGTTGAACCCTTCTTACAAAATTTATTTTCATTGTTGAGAATTTAACTACTAGATGGAAAATTATTTTTTTTTTAGTTTAAAATTATTTTTTTTTTTATAAATTTGACTATTCCATTTGTTAATAATTTATTTGATGTTGTTATTCTTGTTTGAGTTACCTTCAGGGTTTCATTGGTAATCGAATGGTTTTCGCTCAGTGCTCTTTCTCCTTAAAGGTCTCTCTTTGTTCCTTGAGTTTCAGGCGCTTTCCTTTTCGTTGTGGGGACTGAGGTAGTGGCGTGGAGCTCCTTTGTTGAGGCTTTGTACCGTTTTCCTGGCATTTTCAGTTCCCATCAAGGTGTCGGCGAGTGCAGCCACTCTCGGTTGTTGCAACGACTAAAATTCAAATGTGGTCCTTCTAGTCTAGTCAGGTATCTGAGTCTTCTTGATGTAAATTCAGTTTTTTCTTTTCATTTGTTAATGCATGATTCAGCGATTCCCGACTCGATCGTCTTCTGGTGTTGTGGGAAGTGACGACTCGGATGACGTTTTTCGTCTTTTTGCGTCGGGATCGATCGTTTGCCGAGCGATCGTGGTCGTAGCTTCCGGAGGCTACATCTGTGCCAATGTTCAACAACAACGAAAACTTTTTTTGGATCCAGAAGCAGTGCTCCCAACGCGAGCAACTTGCACTACTGCGCATGCGATGCATAAGGCGCTTCATTGGCCGCCGTTCACGCGCTTATTTGAAATGTTAAAAATACCATTTTTCAAATTTATTATTAAGAATGATAAATAATTATATTTTAACATGTCCAAGTGGTACGTGGATGGCTTTTGATATATTCTGAGCATGAGGTTGAAATATAGAATGAATATTCCGAAAATAAAGAATATCATGTTATTGATTGTAATTTTTTTCTATATTTTTTAACACCTAATGCTCAGAATATATTTAAAATCATCCACGTACTACTTAAAACATGTTAAAAAATTATTTTTGATTATTAATAATAAGTAAAAAAATGGTATTTTTTAACATTTCAAATGAGCGCGCGAATGGCAGCCAATGAAGCGCCTTATGCATCGCATGCGCAGTAGTGCAAGGTCCCCGCATTGGGAGCACTGTCCAGAAGGAGTGCTCTGCTGGATAGGCTCGGGGACTCATAGTTTGGATTAAATTAGATTAAAGGTATTCAGAGGTCTTAGTAATAATGGTGATACACATTCTGGTTTCTTGTTCGTCGACTTTGACATGACTAAAAGTGATTCCCTCGCTACCCCACGCCAGTCCATCATTAATTCCTTAACACCATTTTTTATTTAGAATTTATCTTTTTTTTTTTTTTGTGAAAATTCAACTATTTGGTTACTCATTTAGTTTCTTGGTTGGAGATTTATTTTTTTGAATTCATCGCTTCCTTAGCCGAAAAATAAACTATTTTGTTGCAAATTCTTTTATTTAGATTAAAAATAATTTCTTGAACTCAAAATCTAACTCTTCAATTCTTAGCTGAAATTTTTTTTTAGTTGAAAATTCAACTCGTTGAAATTTCAACGAATCGTCATTATATTTTTAAATCGATTTCTTGATATTGTTGGAAATTGAACCATTTTGTTGAAATTTCGTTTTTTTTTGTAGATAATTAATTTTTTTCAACTGAAAATTCAATTATTCTATTTGTGGTTAGAAATTGATATTTTCTAGTTGAAAATTCCACTTTTTCGGTTAGTATATAATTTTCGTGAATAAAGATTCATCACTTTACTTGAAAATTCATTTTTCGGTTAAAAATTTAACAAGTTTGTTAAAAAGTCGTTTCCTTTTTTGATTAAACATTAATTCTTTTATCTGAAAATTCAAATATTCTATCTTCAGTTGAAAAATCATCTTCATATTTGAAAAATGTTTGTATTCAGTTGAAAAATCAACTACATACTTGGTTGAATGTTAAATCTATCAATCCTCCGTTCACACACTTCTTTTTCCCACCTTCCCTTTGCACACAGGGTCTTTTAAGTCCTATTCAATTTTGAACTGTTTCCCGTTTTCAAAAAATCTAGTATAATTCAGGGCTACTTTTTGAAGTGTCTACTACACGATCCAATTGTTGTTAGTGTCAATTGTTGAAAACTTTTCAAAATAAAAATTGAAATTTGGTAAAAATATGCAGGTAATTCCATAGAAGAAGCAGAATATTGAATGTTAACGCATATTTATTATACAAAAATAGTAAAATTTACTTAAAAACATTCAGTTTGCACAATTTTCACAAAAATGAATACGGTGTCCTTCGCACACTGCCCTTTTTACTAACTTGTAAAAATACTAACGTGGTTTACACACAGGGTCTTTTATGCCCACTGTCAATGAATACAGTCGCATTTTAGTTGAAGCTAGAAGAAACAAATATCAATTGTTGAGCTTCAAGATATTTTGAAGGACTTTTAATATTTCGGGAAACGTTATTAGAATTCCAGGGCATTTCCAATCAAATGAAAATTCAATCAGAAATTTAATTAGATCATTTCTTCGAAAGTTGTCGTGTTGACAGACAACAACGACAGACAGAAACCGTAGTGAAAACTATTACTTTTTAATAAGTCAGCCGAAAGACGTCGAATCTTTATGAGTTTGGCGACACTCAATTTTTACATAAAACCAATACCTTTCATTTGAGATAAGAATGTCTTTAATTAAATGATCATAACAAAAATGTGAAAAGATATCATTATTTGCGAGAGACAATCTTGACACTGATAAAGTCGTTATTTCACATATACGTGAGATAATGGCTACTTATGAACGAGTATATATTTGAACTCTGATGATGTAACGGAATATTCCTTAGATACAGTTAATAACCAAATTATTCACTGAAGCTTTAGTTAGTTTGTTCTCTACTTTGCGGAAATGAGGATGTTCTGTACTTTTGTTTTTACTTTGGCGGTCATCGTGAATTCTATTGGTAAATATAATAATATAATATATCTGTAATTCTTATTATATTTCATATAATACATGCATGAATACAACTATTTATCAGGCCTGTGAAGAGATCCTAAAGTCCCCCTTTCCAGCTTATAGTCATATAATAACCATTTTTATATTTACACTGTGAAAACTCGAGATTTCTTCTTTTATGGTATTATTTTTTTCTTACGTTCTAATTTTGAAAAGGATAACGATTCTGGGTTCCCACCAGTGGTATTATTCAAATACCACTTGAGACTAATTTTTCTCACTGTTACTGTTTTTACAGTTTATGACGTCAAAAAGTCATAGATATACATGGCCATTATATATCTACGAACTTGAAAAGCGGCAATTAGAGTCGGTTCCTACGACTCGCACTGGAAAGATACATTCATCAATAATGTCCCTCTTCTCGCCCTTAGTGCATAATATGCTATTAGGCTTACTACAAAGAAATTACTTTTCACCATGATAATGCATTTTCAAGCAGATAGTAAAACCAGAAAAAAGTAATTTTGTAATTTTTCATCAAACAGTTGGACTTATGAAAAAAGAGTTGAATTTTTAATTGAGACAAAGGAATTTGCAACGAAATAGCTAATTTTTTCTTGAAATAGTTGAATTTGAAAGCAAAGAGTTGAAAGCTTTTTAAGCTTTGTAAAAATCTTTATCGCTTGCGCGCTGGGTCGACTTGAGAGGAGAAATAAGGAGTCGATGTTTTACAATTTATAAAACACGTAAATATGGATTTATTTATCCAGTACTATTTTTACATAGCTAGAAAATAGCCTAAGCTAATCTATACTCAAAATAGTCGTGCTAGTCTAACCTAGCTATTTGATATGAAAAATCACACAAAGTATAAAAATATACGATCCCGTAGGATGATTTGAACGTAGTTCAATTTAATCGTCGCTTGACGTACTTTTAACTCAAAAGAATAAAGCAAAGAAAAATGTATTGGTCCGTAGACACAAATCGCTCGCTTGGAGTATAAACGATATCCGTAGATATAAAATTTTATAAGTCCGTAGACTGGTTGCATTGACAAAATATAAGTCCGTAGACTGGTCGCATTGACAAAATATCGGTCCGAAGACAAATTCTCTCGTGGAGATATATTGTGGAATTCATTCAAAGTCCGTAGACTAAATAGCTTTTCGCTTTATATATTCCCATAGGAATCGGAACGTTCGGTTCAAATATTCTCCGTAGAGAAGCAAAATATTAGGCTAAGTGGAGCTCGCTCGACACTTGCACGCTTTCGAATTTCTATTCGTATTTTCCCGTAGGAATAAGAACGCACGGTTCAAAATATTCTCCGCGGAGAAGCAAAATATTGGGCTAAGTGGAGCGCACTCGACACTTACACGCGTTTCGGATTGAGTCTCTATTAGACTACGCAGAGGAGCTACCTCGAGGACTCGAATACTATTCGAGTAAGAGCAATTTACTTAGGGTTTCGGCAGTACAACTCCCTAGCCCGTCCGCCTCTTTGACTCTAACTATTCAGAGAAGAGATTTCCACGTCAAAATAAGGACCTGGCAAAATCTAGTCTCCTAGAATAGGATCCAGCTCTTCCGTGAAGCTGCGAGAAGTCGCGCCCTGAACCTCGAGATTCCGAGGAGAGAAACTTTGGTCGTTCACTAAGCCAAAAACTTGACTGAGTAAACTAGATTCAACTGACACTCGGTGTCGAGGATGCAATCTACTAGCCTGTATCCTCGGAGACTCTAGATAT
>CAKNXH010001206.1:261267-288565 GCA_932178445.1 Andricus quercusramuli
GCGCCACCCTTGTCGCGTCTGAAATTGCGTGGGTGGGATTCTACGCGCCTGCGCGTTAGTATTACGCCTGGATGCTGGGCCTCCGTCCCGGGCCTATCACTATGATTGCTAGTTGTAAGGGGTGGTACATGAGCTACCTTACAGAGTCAAATTTTAAACCTACGAGAACATTTTCTACCAAAAAGTTGAATTCTTAAAAATTTCAAAAAATATAGAACAAGAAAGAAAAAATGATCAATTTCTTAAAAAATGGATTTATAAATAGCAATAAAGTTATTTACGATGAATTTAATACAGAAGGGGATTATTGCATGTGTATATATTTATTATCATATTATATATTATTATATAATGCATAAAATCAGGTGGCTTAAACGTATGATGCTCATGCAGGTTCTTAGTTTTTGAGCAATCGGCACCAAATTATGCACACATATTTTTTGGGCTCTCAAACAGGTCCTAAAAGTATTGGGGACAGGAGCCGAATAGGAATTTCTCCGAAAGTAGTCGTGTTGACAGACAACGACGACAGACAGAAAACGAAGTAAAAACCATTACTCCTCAATCAGTGTGTCGAAAAATGTCGAATCTTGATGAATTTATCGACACTCAATTTTAACATAGAAACAATACCTTCCATTTAAGATGAGAATGTATTAATTGAAATGATCATGATAAAGAATGACAAATGATTTCACTATTTGCGAAAGACACACTGATACAGGGTGTCTAAAAAGTCCCGGGGCGGTTGGATATTTCCTCAGGTAAAATATTTTTCAAAAAAGTGAATGTCATTCCTGAAGTAAATTTCAACGAGGAATTCAATGGTGACCTTCATTTTGACCTTGAACTTGACCTTTATGGCTGTTTGAAGGTCGAATTTTGTTTTTTTCTTAAATGGAAACCCCCTGTTTTACATCTGTAATTGATAGAGCGGGAAATTCTAAGTTCAGGTACGTACTCAAGTCATAGGTCAATTGTAACTTTCAAGGTCAATTAAAGGTTATTTGAAATGAACAAAGTTTTCCAAGAGGTCAGTGCAATTCCTGAAGTATTTTTCAGCGGGGAATTCAATGGTGACCTTCATTTTGACCTTGAAGTTGACCTTCATGGCTTTTATAAGGTCAAATTTTTTTTTTTATGGAAACCCCCTTTTTCACATCTGCAATCGATAGAGCGAAAAATACTACGTTCAAGTACGTACCAAAGTCATAGGTCAATTGTAACGTTCCAGGTCAGTTAAAGGTTATTTGAAATTAACAAAGTTTTCCGAGAGGTCAGTGTAATTCCTGAAGTAAATTTCAACCTTGAGCTAATTGACAAAAAGCTTTGCGATTATGAAAATGAGTTACAGCATTACGAATCATCTCCCTATCAATCAAAGTAGCCTCTTGCAGAATCCGATTCTGCAATTCGTCTAAGCTTTGGGGTTGCGTTGAGTATACTTTGTTCTTTAAATAACCTCAAAGAAAATAGTCGAGAGGCGTCAGATCAGGAGATCTAGCAGGCCACTCGATTTCACCCCTTCTTCCAATCCACCTATGAGGGAACTGCATATCCAAATATGCTCGAACCACCCTACCGTAATGAACCGCTGCTCCGTCCTGCTGGAAGCAAATATTTTGAAAATTATCGCCTGTAATCTTCCTTATTCTTGGTACAATTTGGTTTCTGAGAAGCTCTTCATATGCACGGGCATTGAGATTACCATCGATGAAAGAAGGGCCTATCAATGTATCATTCAAGATACCGGCCCAAACATTAACCTTTTCTGGATATTGTGTGTGACTCTCCAACATCCAATCAGGATTTGTGTCGGACCTATATCTACAATTTTGCCTGTTAACTTCACCTTTTAAAATGAAAGTAGCTTCATCTGAAAAGACTGTATTTTACAAGAAAAGAGGATCTCTATCAATTCTGTCCATCATAATTTCACAAAATTCAACCCGACGTTCAGGATCGTCTTCATTGAGCTCTTGTACCAGATGAACTTTGTAAGGATGGAAATTAATGCTTTTTAAAATATTTCGCACTGTCTCAGGAGCAACGTCACGCTCATCACTAGCTCGACGTAAACTAAGGTGTGGGTTTTCAACAAATGCTTGGGCTATGTCCATCTGCATCTCCTCAGATCCTGCAGATTTTGGCCGACCAGTGCTCTGAAGGTCCTAGATAGATCCATGATTCATAAAGCGCCTTACAGTTCTTTCAAATTGTTGATTTTGAGATAGGATTTAACCCTTCTCCATTACGAAAAGTGCGATTAAAAAGCAAACGAGCTTGATCATAAGATCGAACTCGATCTCCCCAACTACGCATCATTAATACAGATACCCTCTCTCGGTCCGAAAGAACTCTCACCGGAACTCCTGGAACTTTTAATGAAAAATTTCCTATAATGATTTTACAATATTCAAAACGCTGTAGCCAAGATCAATACAGAGCTCACCAATGAATTCCTCGTTGAAATTTACTTCAGGAATTACACGGACCTCTTGGAAAACGTTGTTAACTTCAAATAACCTTTAACTGACCTGGAACGTTACAGTTGACCTATGACTTGGGTACGTACTTGAACGTAGTATTTTTCGCTCTATCGATTGCAGATGTGAAAAAAGGGGGTTTCCATTAAAAAAAAATTCGATCTTCAAAAAGCCATGAAGGTCAACTTCAAGGTGAAAATGAAGGTTACCATTGAATTCCACGTTGAAAAATACTTCAGGAATTGCACTGACCTCTTGGAAAACTTTGTTTATTTCAAATAACCTCTAATTGAACTTCAACGCTACAATTGACCTATGTCTTGGGTACATACCTGAACGTAGTATTTTCCTCTCTATCGATTACAGATGTAAAAAAGGGGGTTTCCATTTGAAAAAACAAAGTTGACCTTCAAAAAGCCATGAAGGACCACTTCAAGGTCAAAATGAAGGTCACTATTGAATTCCTCGTTGAAATTTACTTCAGGAATGACCTTCACTTTTTTGAAAAATATTTTACCTGAGGAAATATCCAACCGTCCCGGGACTTTTTAGACACCCTGTATAATACATCAAATCAAGTAGCCTAAAACGTATGATGCTTATGCAAATCCATATTTTTTGACCAATCGGCACCAGATTATGCACACATATTTTTTGGCCTCTCAAACAGGTCGTGAAAGTATTGGGGGCAGGGGGCAAATGAGAAGGAGAGTTCTCGTGTTGACAGACAACGACGACAGACAAAAACCGAAGTGAAAAACATTACTCCTCCATCGGTGAGTCGAAAAACGTCGAATCTTGATGAACTTTGCGACATTCAATTTTCACATAGAACCAATGCCTTCCATTTAAGAGGAGAACGTCTTAATTAAAATGATCATAATAAAAAATGATAAATGATTTCATTATTCGCGAGAGATAATCTTGACACTAATCAAGTCGTTATTTTACAGATATGTGAAATGACGGCTAATTATGTACATATCTGTACTCTGATGAGGCAATGAAATATTCCTTAGCTACAGTTACTAACCAAGTTATTCACTGCAGCATTAGTCAGTTCGTTCTCCTTTTCGCGAAAATGAGGATGGTCTGTACTTTTGTTTTCAGTTTGGCGGTCATCGTCAATTATATTGGTAAATATAATACTATAATATGTCTATAATTCGTATTATATTTCATATAATACATGCGGCGCATGAAAACTCCTGAGAAACTCCTAAATGTTTGTACGGTAGTCTCAGATGAGGTTGATATGCATATCAATACATGCATTCTTGATATATTTATATACATAAAATGAAAGTCAATAAAGAGAAAAAACTAAAATAAAGTATTAAAGTTATTTCCAAATGAGATTTTGTTTTAAAATATCAGTTCCCTGATACAACAATTTTTAACCCAAAATGAGACTAAAACTAACTACAAGTGACTAGCGTGCATTGATAATGTTTCTAATGTTTTTTTAAATTCAAAATAGTTCAATGAAGTTTATAAGAATTCCAGGATGATTTTAGCAAATTCAGAATAAATCCTTAAATCAAAACAATGAGTTGAGTTAAATCGAAACACAGTGAGCTTCAATCATTTTGAACCTGAAATTTTTGACGCTCACATATTCTTTGTAGACTTTTGATGCAGGTGCAATTCAATTCTTCATTTGGATCATTTGAAATGATTGTTTAGTGTTATTTAACTGTAAAAACTGAGTGAAAAAATTTGCCAAAGATTTGGATGTATGAAAAACTGTTTATTATATGGAGGTTTTCGTATAGCAGAAAATAGTTTGTCTTGAAGGTTATTAAAGCGTTTACGCACTCGTCTTCTACAAGAAATATATGTTTATTTAACAGGAAACGTGTACGGTGGCGTGTTTCTATAATTGAACATTATTTCCCATAATTTTTTTTGACGCATCAGAAAGATGCTTTCTGCAAACAAACGTTGAATTCAGCTAAAGATATTAGATATAAATGTGCTGGACAAAAAAATGAATCTTCCCTTTCTTTTTGCAGAATGCAGTTCTAAACCCGATGAGAAACCTAATAGTGCACGTAATCCTGGCCCTTCTTCTTCTTCTACTGCTCGACAACAACATTTTCCTGACCGGATTTCTCCAGAGGAGGATATTTTCCGTGGCAGGTCCAGATCGCCTGCAAGCAGGAGTCCTACTGGCGAACGTTATCCTGGTTCTTCTTCTGCCAGACAACATTCACCTGACCGGACATCTCCTCAGGACCCTCAACTTCATGGCAGATCCATTTCTCGTCTGGGCAGGCTTCCTCCAGATCGGGTACTTGGATGTACAACAGAAGAACTTGGATACGTTCGGCTTATTCCTCACACAAATCCAAACCAGCAATTTGAATTTCGACGATACGTTATTCCTGCCGGTTTGCCAATTAAATTTCTAGTACAAACAAATAGATTTGTGCCCGTGCCATCCCGAGAATATATTGTATTATCAACATCCAATGATGAAATTTTTGCAATATTGGAAGATAGTGGGATTCTTCGTGGAATTTACAGAAAAGATAGAGATAGTTCGCGAATAAAAATAAATATGATAAGCGGCGCAGTTGATAATTTGACTCCAGATGAAAAAAGGGATTGTCCAGTAGGCAAAAGTCCAGCAATCTCCTCAGGAAGATTTATTGAAGCTTCAGCAAATTACGATTCACTACAGTGTGAACGGAATCCCAATGTCGAACGTCATGCTGGTTCTTCTTCTGCCAGACAACATTCACCTGACCGGACATCTTCTCAGGAGCCTCCACTTCATGCCAGATCCATTTATCCTCTCGGCAGGCTTCCTTCAGATCGAGTATTTGGATATACAACAGAAGAACTTGGATATGTTCGGCTTATTCCTCGCACAAATCCAAACCAGCAATTTGAATTTCGAAAATACGTTATTCCTGCCGGTATGCGAATTAGATTTCGAGTAGAAACAAGTAGATATGTGCCCGTTCGAAACCAAGAATATATTGTATTATCAACATCCAATGATGAAATTTTTGCAATATTGGATGATAGTGGGATTCTTCGTGGAATGTACAGGACAGATGGAAATCATTCGCGAATAAAAATAAATATGATAAGCGGCGCAGTTGATAATTTGACTCCAGATGAAAAAAAGGATTGTCTATTAGGCAAAACTCCAGCAATCTTCTCAAGAAGTTTTATTAAAGCTCGTGCAAATTACGATTCACTACAGTGTGAACGGAATCCCAGTATCGAACGTAATCCTAGTTCATCTTCTTCTGCCAGACAGTCTGCTTCTTCTGCGGGCAGGCCTTATCCTCAAGAAATACTTGGACATGCACTTGTAAGATTTGGATATATTCGGCTTATTCCCCAGGAAAATCCGAACCGGCAATTCGAATTCCGAAGATATGTTATTCCTGCCGGTTTACCAATTAAATTGCGAGCAGAAAGGAGTAAATTTGTGCCCGTGCCAATCCGAGAATATATTGTTTTATCAACATCCGAAGGTGTCGTTTTTGCAATACTGGAGTATACTGGAATTCTTCTTGGAATATACAAGGCAGATGCATATAGTTCGAGAATAAAAATAAACATGATAAGCGGTGAAGTTGACGATATGACCGGAATTGAAATGAAGGAATGTCCTGTAGGCAGACGTTACATCTTTCCTGGTGTGTTCAAAGAAGTTTCTTCCAATGAAGATAGTCTACAGTATTTGCATTCTTAATTCAATAGAAAAACAATAAACTAAAAAATAAGAAATCCGTAGTCTGACCAAAATTAAATAAAAGCATTTGATTGCAAATGTATTATGGTTATCAAGGCCTCTTTTGTTTTATCTTTTGCTAATCTCCACAAGGCCATTCAATTTTTTGTTCGAATATTCAAAATTCAGAGAGTTACATGATTTTGAGTTTTCAGGCGCGAGTTTTTTTAAAACACCATATTGCCCTAACTGCAAACAGAATTTTCATTATTTTTTCAGCTACAGTGTATAATTTATAGGGAAATTAATTTTCTAGTGGAGTTGCGTAGCCTCATTATTCACATGCAACGACAGACACAGTGGGGCACAATCAAATAACATATTTAACCCTCATTTACCCCACGTATTTTAGTGTACGTTGTTACCCCACTGGGGTCAAAAAGACCCGGACCGTTTTCTCAGGCTTGTTTTTTCGTTTTTCATGCTCTAAAAGGCGATGCTAACAAAATAATTCTAAAATGAAAATTGTGAAAGCTGTATAAGAATTAAAAAAAAAACATTATTGCAAAATCTTGGAGTATTTGTTTTGAAATAAAATTATGTAGTTCTGAGAAAAATAAAGATAAAAGTGTTTATATGTAGTGATTTCGAAAGCTCAAGAGTTTCACTTTTCAATGGTGTAGGTGACATAATTATCGGTTTCAAAAGGTATAATTATTTCATTATGTGAAAATCGCGAAAAATTGAAAAACGTGTTAAAATATTACTTGACAAAAATCGTGCAGTATGCATAAAATTGGGTCAAAATTCAAATGAAAATCAAGACAATGCATTCAGGAAGTGTTAATTCATTGTATTTTCCCACATACAATTCTTATTTTAGTGTGCGCAATATTGGCACAGTGTTGTCGTATGTCCGTGGCACATGGCTCTATCACAACGCAGACATTTGTACCACGTTTTTTGATATATTCGCAGCACTTCGAGTGCGAGAACGCGTCTCCATTTTCGTTTTTGAGAGAACAAAAATATATTTTTTAAATATTATTAACTTTTAAATTTGAAAATTCAGTTGCAAAATCATACTATTATAATTTTCTTCACAAATATATAGTTCTTTGCACCTGTGATACACGAAAGGCCTTGCTTTACAACCAATCTCTGTCGATGGATATTTCCAGGGAGAAATTTCTATAAAATCAAGAAAATACAACATTTCAATATAAGTTCACTCTTGCGTCACACAAAATCTACTTTTATTTTATTATTGGGCATGACAAAAAATTTAAATAAAGAATTTACTTACGTTCTATATTTGTCTTCAAATCACTTTTTCCAACGTTGTTACCCCACGGGGGTCTAAAAGGCACAAATCGAACTTTCACACTGTCGCTATCGGCGTAACCAACCGAACTAAGTCTGATCATGGGTTCAGCATGGACTAGGGCCTCTAAACTCCCCCCCCCCCCCCCCCCCAGGTCCAGGCCCACTCCCGTAGCCTATACAAAAATTTCACCGCTTTCAAAAATCCTCTGGGTCATTTTGACCCCCGTGGGGTAACTGAGGGATATGTGTTAGCGATTTTTCAATTTTTATCATTCAAAATTTTACATTAATGCAAATAATGAACAAATGTCGATTCTTTCCTTTTTCATCTATCATTTGGTAAACAACTTTCCGACTTTTATGATCTTTTAAATTCAATGCGCAGGAGTATCTGCAAGTGAAAAAAAGATTCGTAAGTAATATTATTTGTTATAAAAAAATTATAATATCAAATAAAATTATATTATCATTATCGGGTTTTCGATTTCAAGGTAATATTTTGACAAAAATTACTTGCTTTTATCGACAATACGTAGTGGTTAATGAAACGGTGTCATCTGATATTATTTATTAATTTTATAAACAAAAAACTAGAAAATTCTGAAGAAATAATGTACGAAAGATAACGAAAGGCTCGATTCTTTTCTGCCTTGTGATATACACGTATTTTTTTACTTATAATTCATTATTTGAATCATTTTTTGTATCATTTTTTCATGAAAGAAACAAATATCAGCATGATCAAGCACATCTCAAAAATATGATCAATTTTAGGACAGAAATAGAACACTTGAATTTTCAGTGAAAAAATCCATTTTCAACTAAAAGAATACTAATTTCCATTAAAGAGTTCAATCTTCAATCAACAAAATAATGTTTTAACAACGTTGTTAAACTTCCAACCTAGCAATTTAATTTCCAATTCATGAAAATGGATTTTCAAAAAAAGAAAGGAATTTTCAACAAAATATTTTCAACTTCAACCAACAAAATGAAGTTTAAATAAAGTAGTGTAATTTTAAACCAATTAATTGAATTTTCAAACAAAAAAAAAAAGAATTTTCAATGGAGAATTTAATAGTCCCATTTTCAACTGAAAGAATAAATTGACAACAAAATTTGTTATTCCCTGGTAGTGTGAAGTATTTTTTGAACGTCTTTTGAGAAATTTCAATCAATTTGATAGGGTGTCGCTGACTACAGAATATCCTAATTATTTTAAGTTACTTTATCAAATTTTAAAAGATGATTTTATTATGTTCCGAGGGATTTTGAAGTATTTAACAAGATTTTCTCGAATTTTATGAATAATGTTGATCAGATGATTAATTATATAAAAAATATAACCTGACAGAAGAAAGGATTCTTTCTAGAGACATGCATTTTCAATCTTATTACATCTTGAGAACCTCAAATAATTTTTTTACTGAGGCAAAAAGTCGCACGATCAAATTTTCTTGCTTCTAATTCGAAATGAAATATGTTTTCTATTTAACAAAATAGCCAGCATTTTTTTCTTCCTTGAATTTTTATCTTTAATAAAAACCTTTTTTTTGTTGAAATATTAACTGACTATTACATGTTTCGTGAAGAATTCATCTCTACTAGCTGATAATTCAAATTCAAAAATTCAAATATTCCACTTTTGTTCGGAGATATTTTTTTGAGATATTGAAAATTCAACTATTTGTTCAAAAATTCATTTTCTTGGTTGAAGATTCATCATTTTTCTGGAAATTCATTTATTCAACTGCACCATTTTTAGTTAAAGAATTATTTTATTTATTCAAGAGATAACTATTTGATTGAAAATGTATCGTTTCCACTTCAAAATTCAACTACTCGGTGGAAAATATTCATCTTTTTGGTTGAAAATCTATCATTTGGTGGAAAATTCAACAAAAGGTTAAAATTTATTTACTTGGTTCAAGATTCATAACTTTATTTGAAAATATAACTATATTTATTTGAAAGTTGAACCCTTTAATCAGAAAGTCATTTTTTGGTGAAAAATTTAACTGCCTTGTTGAAAATATATTTTTGATTCGCAAATTAATCATTTAGAACTGAATGGTTAAAAATTTAACTGCTTTGTTGAAAATTTATTTTCTATTTGAAAATTAATAATTTAAAACTTAAAATTCAACTGCCTGAATTATGATACTTGCTTGAATGTTAAATCTATTAATCAAAAAGTAATTTTTTGGTTGAAAATTAGACAAAATGATTCATCTTTTTTTTTTGTTACATTTTTTTCAACTGAAAATGTAACTATTCCATTTTTTATCAAAAATTTATATTTTTTTGTTGAAAATTTATTTTCTTGGTTGAAGATTCATCATTTTGTATTAAAATTCATCTCTTCATATAGTTCAAAATGTAACTATTTGTTTGGAAATGGTTTTTTTTTATTAGTTGAAAATTATTCATTTTAACTTAAAATTTACTTCTTTCATTTTCAGGTAAACATCGATCTTTTTTAGTTGAAAATTGAACTATATGGTTGAAAATTCATTTTGTTTGGTTGAAGATTATTCATTTTATTTAACAATTCATCTTGTTATTTGAAAATTAGTTTTTTTGTTGTTTAAACAATAATTTCTTCAACTGTAGAATTTAAGTATTCATTATTTTCAGGTGAAATTTTATATTTATTAATTGACAATATTTGGCTGAAAGTTGAACCTTAGCATTGATACATTTTATTGAAGAGTAAGGAAGCTATGGTAATGCATATAAAATTTGAGAACACGATTTTTTATAGTAAAACTTTTTTCACTGACATAATTCAAAATTCATGCAAGAATGGAGAAGATTCGTTGATTCGTGGCAAATCCATTGACCTATAATATTAATACACTTGATTGAAGATTAAGGAAATTAGGCTCATTTATAATATTTGAGTCATCTGTTTCAAACAGAAGAACTTTTTTCATCGACATAATTCAAAGTTGACGCATAAATAGAAAAGACTTTTTGATCATAAATTTTCAAATAGAATAATTCTGACAATTTTTGTTTTCCCAGGCGGAAAAATTCTATATAGTTTATACATAATGTATTATGTATGGGCACTATATAAAAAATTACATATATTTTATACATAATCGGCAGTTCGCAATTTATATAATAAGAACATAATATTTCTTCATATATACCTTGTTGGACACGATTTAAGTATGTCATTGAGTTCGGACGTTATAAAGGTGCGTAATATCGGTACTCCTCCGGAAGTGAAAACGACCCCGGTGTACCTAATTATGCACCAGGTTGCTGAAAGCATCGTCTACAGGAATTTTTTCAACATTTAAACTTCGATGACAAAAAGATCAAATTATAATGTAGTTGCGCCACCCTGGTATACCTGATCATGCACCAGGTTGCTAAAAGCATCTTCTACAGGAATTTTCCAAAGATTTAAAGTTCGTTGATGGAAAGATTGAATTAAAATGTAGTTGCGCCGACCCTGGTGTACCCGATCATGCACCAGGTTGCTAAACGCATCTTCTACAGGAATTTTCTCAACATTCAAACTTCGATGATAAACAAATCAAATTCCAGTGTAGTTGCACCAACCCTGGTGTACCTGATCATACACCAGGTTGCTAAAAGTATCGTCTACAGGAATTTTCTCAAAATTTAAAGTTCGTTGATGAAAATGTCGAATTCAAATGTAGTTGCGCCGACGCTGGTGTACCTGATCATGCACCAGGTTGCTAAAAGCATCGTCTACAGGAATTTTCTCAAAATTTCAAGTTCGATGATAAAAAGGTCAAATTCCAATGTTGTTGCGCCAGCCTTGGTGTACCTGATCATGCACCAGGGTCGGTGCAACTACATTGGAATCCGGGCTGTTTATCAACGAACTTTAAATTTTGAGAAAATTCCTGTAGACGATGCTTATAACAACCTGGTGCATGATTAGGTACACCCGGGTCGTTGTCACTTCCGGAGGAGTACCGATATTATGCACCTTTATACCATCCGGACTCAATGACATACTTAAATCGTGTCCAAGCAGGTAATTATATGAAGAAATATTATGTTCCTATTATATAAATTGTGAATCGCCGATTATGTATAAAATATATATAATTTATTATATAGTGCCTATACATAATACATTATGTATAAACTATATAGAATTTTTCCGCCTGGGTTTACACAGTTTCTAACACAGTTTTAAAAAAACAATTCCTTCCATTTGAGATGAGAATGTCTTAATTAAAATGATCATAATAAAAAATGTGGAATGATATCATTATTTGCGAGAGACCATGTTGACACTGATAAGGTCGTTATTACACATATATGTGAGACGACTGCTACTTATGTATATATTTGTACTCTGATGCAATGGAATATTCCTTAGTTACATTTAATAACAAAATTATTCACTGAAGCTTTAGTCAGTTTGTTCTCTACTTTGCGGAAATGAGGATGTTCTGTACTTTTGTTTTTACTTTGGCGATCATCGTGAATTCTATTGGTAAATATAATAGTATAATATATCTGTAATTCTTATTATATTTCATATAATACACGCATGATTACAGCTATTTATCAGGCCTGTGAAGCGAACCTAAAGTCTTCCTTTCCAGCTTATAGTCATATAATAGCCATTTGTATATTTACATTGTGAAAACTGGAGATTTCTTTTTTTACGGTATTATTTTTATTCACGTCCTATTTTTGAAAAGGATAACTTCATGCTGTTACTTTCAGTGTAAAAAGAAACGATTCTGGATTCCCACCAGTGGTCTTATTCAAGTACCGCTTGAAACTAATTTTCCTCACTCTTATTGTTTTTACAGTCTATGACGTCAAAAAGTATAACATCATAGATATACACGGCCATTACATACCTACGAACTTGAAAAGCTGCACTTAAAGTCAGTTCCTACGACTCGCACTGGAAAGATACACTTATCAATAATGTACCACTTTTCCCCCTTGGTGCATAATATACGATTAGGCTTGCCACAAAGAAATTACTTTTTACCATAATAATGCATTTTCAAGTAGATAGTAGAACCTAAACAAATTAATTTTCCAATTTCTCCCAAAACAGTTGGACTTATGAACAAAGGGTTGAATTTTCAATTAAGACAGAAAAACTTCCAACAAAATAGGGGAAAGTTGCCTAAGACGAGCTCCCTCCTCAGACGGGCCACCCTTAATATTTTTGTAAGGAAACATTATAGTCATCGCTTACGCATGCGAATACGTGCTTAGCGGAATTCTAGTTACACCAGAGCTTCGTTATATGCTTAATCTCGGAGGTTGCCTGAAAATAACCTTGGGCATATATCGCCAGCAGCGAAACGTAAACAGGCAGGACCGCCTGAACCGTTTGCATGACATTGCGCAATCTACTTGACTGCGGAGTAATGCAGTGCGTCCTTTCATGGGCGGAGTCGCAACCGTCTCTCACCCTGCCCCCTGAGAAACTGTGTGGACGAGCAATTCTAGGAATTGCTAATATCGCCTGCAGTCGCGCGAGCATATAACGAAGCTCTGGTGTACTTTGAAAGTGTTACCTTCTTTACTGGAAGTAAATTAACAAAAACAGAAAGGGAAAATTATTTTTGTATAAACTAATGATTTGAAGGAGTTAGTTATTTTTTGTTTGATAGATCATTTTGTAAACTTTGCAATTGATACTTGCGTTTCAATAAGTTGTATGCTGTTTAATAAAAATATTTTAAAATTTGTGATCATACGCAATTCCTAAGACGAGCTCCGGTTAGGCAAAAAAATGTAGGTAAAAGCGAAATGCGCTTTACTTGCGAGTTTCCGCTGGTAATGACATAACGTCTTTATTGCTTTTATATCATGAATAAGAAAGTTTTGAAATATGTTGCTTTCCCGATTCATATCAGTGAATTTTGGATCTGAGATGAATCATATTTATAATATGATAAATTTCCATAAACATTTAGTCCTTGAACTTTTTTTCCTCTTATTTTCTGTTAGAACATATTTAACGCTTATTTTACGTTTTATAATGTATTTTGCGTAACCAATATGTCATGAATGTGAAGAATATGTTCAAACAATACGCTAAGAATAAATTTTAATGATATCTATTGTTTAATTACATAGCTTTTTTTATTTCAACAGGGGGCTCGTCTTAGAATACCATATTTTTCAACATCGAAGTTCATTGGCTTTTATTGGCTTCTTACGTTCCTTAAATTCGAAAATTTTTTCTTAGGCAACTTTCATCCCATTAATTTATCTTTAATACTTGAATTTCCAAGCAAATAGTTAAATTCAAACCGACGAAAAAATTTCCTACTAAATAGTCGAATTCTAGAAAATTTCAAAAAATAGAAAACAAGAAAGGAAAAATAATCAATTTCCTCAAAAACGGATTTGGAAATCGCTATAATAGTAATTTACGATACAAGTGCGTAAAACAGGTAATTATTACGAGTGTGAAGTCTGCAGCATGAGCCGTAGGCTGGAAGCACGATTGCAACACCCAACCGAGAAAGTTGCTAATTGAGAGAGTAATTAATAATGTAATTTACCTCAAGTTAATTGCTTACTCAACTCTGGTTGTGATTTAACTCACCACTTCGTGAAGAAGGTGTAAAATTGTCACCCGTATATAATGGGCATACTTTATGCACACCTGCGACGTCAGGGTGTATAATTATAAAAGTAGAAAAAATAAAAAAATTTGACCACCCTAACGTTCATACCTTGTCTACTCTGCTTCCTACAAATAGCGCATCTGCTAATTGAGTTTATTTATAAAAAATGAGCACTTGTCGTCTTGTCAAAGATTGCACAGCTGTGCTAACAATGGTTTTCAGCTGAAGAATGTTTCCCAAATCTACAAGGAAAACGGGATTCTCAGTTGGAAAATGTATAAGACGAAAAAAATGTCCTCATAGCATTGTTCATAACAATAACAATAATTGATCTTCATCCAAGTCTTTTGAAAAATTCCAAAAATTAGTTGTTAAGAGTTAAACGAACAGCATTTAAATGTTGGAAATAAGAAGAGAATGCATTTTTTAATTATTTTGTTTAAACAATCATCAATTGATGTTGAATAATAGCAAGAAATGGTTGATGAATAATCGGATGATAATCCCTGGGTGAGAAACTGAATTTTCCAGTACATGAATACACGAGGTAATACAAATTTGATAAGAAAATTGTTCCTAAAAATAATAACTGTCGATTGTCATCGAAATGTCCCTGGAGGTTTATAAATTAGTTAATAACATTTGATTTCGTGAAAACAACCAAGCTAGTGCGTCGGAAAATAGCCCAACAGTGCATTTGTTGATCAGATTTATTTGAATGAGCATCAATTGTTATTAACTATCTAAATATATGATAACTAGGTGTCATTGCCGAGTAATTTTTGGTTGATTTGGTAGGTAAAACTTTATTTATTAGAACATAAATAACTGATGTCCATAATGGCTCATAAAATCTGTTTATGAAATACAAAAAGATTCAGTAACACAAATGAGTTCAATAAAAAAAATCTTTCTGTCTATAAATTGTTGAGCTTTGGTGCGAATCATGTGACGAATCGCAGCCAATCCCCGTGGAACAATTCTCGTGCAATTATTTCTATTTTAGTTTTCCAATTCCGCGCAATGGGAACCGAATTATCTCTAGGGCCCCATGGTATTGATAATGCATTTGCGAAATATATTGCATATTAAAGATCAAATGAATTTTTAAAAATAATTATCACTAATTTTTTTTAACATAAAATAATTTTCCAATCTAACTTTTCAGGCATCAATTCAGCATTGATTGAACGTTTTTTGACTCTTCTCTAAAATTTTTTACGAGAGTTCTAATTTGTTCTTATGCTGACAACTTATCAACCCGCTTTTGCTCCGACTCTTTTTTCAGTCCGCTTTTGCTATCAGCCCCTCTAGTGTTATTTGACAGTGAAAACTGAGTGAAAAAATTTTCCAAACAATTGGATATGTGACAAACTGTTTACTTTATGGAGGGTTTCGTATAGCAGAAAATAGTTTGTTATTAAGGTTATTGAAGCGTTTACGCACTCGTCCTGTACGAAAAATATGTGTTTATTTAACAGGAAAAATAAACGGTGGGGTGTTTTTATAATTGAAAATTATTCCTCATAATTTTTATCAAGGCATTAGAAAGATGCTTCCTGCAAACGTTGAATTAAGCTGAAAGATATTAGACATAAATGTGCTGAATAAGAAAAAATGAATCTTCTATTTCTTCTTGCAGAATGTAGTTCTCAGATCGACGAGAAACCTCACGGTAAAAGTAATCCTGGCCCTTCTTCTTCTTCTGCTGCTCGACGACAACATTTGCCTGACCGGATTTCTCCAGAGGAGGCTCCTTTTCGTGGCAGGTCCAGAACGCCTGCTAGCAGGAGTCCTAATGACGGACGTAATCCTGGTTCTTCTCCTACCAGACAACATTCACCTGACCAGAAATCTTCTCAAGAGCCTCCACTTCATGCCAGATCCATTTCTCCTCTTGGCAGCCTTCCTTCAGATCGAGTGTTTGGATGTACAACAGAAGAACTTGGATATATTCGGCTTATTCCTCGCACAAATCCAAACCAGCAATTTGAATTTCGAAGATACGTTATTCCTGCCGATTTGCCAATTAGATTTCGACCAGAACGGAATAGGTATGTGCCCGTGCCAACCCAAGAATATATTGTATTATCATCATCCAGTGATGACGTTTTTGCAACATTGGATGATAGTGGGATTCTTCGTGGAATTTATAAGACAGATGAGAAACATTCGCGAATAAAAATAAATATAATAAGCGGTGCAGTTGATAATATGACTCCAGATGAAAGAAGAGATTCTCCAGTAGGCAAAAGTCTAGCAATCTTCTCAAGAAGTTTTATTAGAGCTCCTGCAAATTACGATTCACTACAGTGTGAACGTAATCCCAATGCTGATAGTAATCCTGGTTTTTCTTCTGCCAGACAACATTCACCTGAGCGTACATCTCCTCAGGAGCCTACACGTCATGCCAGAAACATTTCTCCTCTGGGCAGGCTTCCTTTGGATCGAGTATTGGGATGTACAACCGAAGAACTTGGATATGTTCGACTTATTCCTCGCACAAATCCAAACCAGCAATTTGAATTTCGAAGATACGTTATTCCTGCCGGTATGCCAATTAGATTTCTAGTACAACCAGTGAAATTTGTGCCCGTGCAAACCCAAGAATATATTGTATTATCAACATCCAATGATGACATTTTTGCAATATTGGATGGTAGGGGGATTCTACGTGGAATTTATAGGACAGATAAGTCGCGAATAAAAATGAATATGATGAGCGGCGCAGTTGATAATTTGACTCCAGAGGAAAAAAGGGATTGTCCAGTAGGCAAAAGTCCAGCAATCTTCTCAGGAAGTTTTATTAAAGCCTCTGCAAATTACAATTCACTACAGTATGAACGGAATCCCAATGTAGAACGTAATCCTAGTTCCTCTTATTCTGCCAGACAGTCTGGCTCTTCTGCGGACAGGCCTTATCCTCAAGAAATACTTGGATATGCACTTGCAAAACTTGGATACATTCGGCTTATTCCCCAGGTAAATCCGAATCGGCAATTCGAATTTCGAAGATATATTATTCCTGCCGGTTTACCAATTAAAATGCGAGCAGAAAAGGGTATATTTGTACCCGTGCCAACCCGAGAATATATTGTTTTATCAACATCCAGAGGAGTCGCTTTTGCAATACTAGAGTATACTGGAATTCTTCTTGGACTATATAAGGCAGATGGATATAGTTCGAGAATCAAAATAAACATGATAAGCGGTGGAGTTGACGATATGACCATGATTGAAATGAAGGAATGTCCTATAGGCAGACGTTACCTCTTTCCACGTTGGTTTAAAGAAGTTGCTTCCAATGAAGATAGTCTACAGTATGTGTATCATTAATTCAATAGAGAAAAAAATAAACTAAGATATAATATTCTTTGTAATTCGTAGTGGGTAATTGTAATTCGTTGGATGGGTGACCGTTCCAGAGTACTAATGCGTGCTGTTGGCGTCGTGAGTGTGGTGAGTCCACACTTGCAGTTATTTACTACAAGAAATTATCCACCTATAAACACTACCCGAATCGGGTAGTGTCACACCTACCCTGAAAGGGAAATGGCTTAATGGTATACATACAAAAATACATACATGCAGACATACATACATATATACATGATTTTGAGTTTTCAGACGCGAGTTTTCCAAAAACACCATAGTGCCCTATCTAGTGACAGAATTCTCATCATTTTGTCAGCTACAGTGTATAGTTTATAGTGGAAGCGATTTTCCACCCTGCTAGACAGAACTATCCAGGGCCCGACTCGCGCCATCCTTCCGCCCCGTTGGGCTCTGTCTTCATCTTCCCCTTTCTCACTTGAAGGTACCTGTTTATCCTACTCTATCATCCCTTCACTAAGCTGGGTAGATAACAAATAAGATAAAGTTTTCACAACGTTGTTGAACTTTCAGCCTAGCGGTCTAATTTTCAACTCACAAAAATTAATTTTCAACAAACAAAAAGAAAAAGAATTTTCGACAAAATAGTTTCAACTTCAACCAAGAAAATGGAGTTTCAACAAAGTAGTGTAATTTTAGGCCATTTAATTGAATTTTCAAACAAAAAAGATGAATTTTCAATGGAAAATTTAATAATTGCATTTTCAACTAAAAAGATAAATTTACAACAAAACTTTTTATTCCCTGGTAGTGTGAAGTACTTTTTGAACGTTTTATAAATTTTTAAACAAATTTGATAGGTTTCCGATGTTTACAGAATATCCTAAATATTTTGAGTTATTTCAAGCATTTTCCAAAGATTTTATAATTTCTCGTGATTTCAGACATTGAAAAGATTTATTATGCTGCAATGTTTTCAAGTTCAAGAGATTTAAAAAATCCATACCATGAAAATTTCCAAGTGTCAATCAGCCAAATTTTTTATAACTTTTTCGAAAAATTGTCAGGATGTCTGAAATTATACAAAATGAGAAATAATGGTCCGCAATCCATACCATAAAAATTTCTTAAAAGTTTTCTCACAATTTTCGAAAAATGTCTAAGGTATCTAAACTTACACAAAATACCAAACTAACACTATTCAAATAAATTCCTGTTTTTAGTTACACCAATTCTTATGCACCTCATTAACAAAGGGAATATTTAGAAAACTTTCTATCAACATTATTTTTATTGACATGAGGCCTTCATTGAATAAGCATTTTTTGTCGCGACCCTAGAAAGAAGTGTTCTCTCTGATATACTAATTGTGAGTAGTGTCAATAATTATTACTCCTCAGTGTACCATTTAAAAAAAGGCGGGCAATAAGCTGGTCACGACGCTTGCGCACTACCGTCACCACCATAACCTAGTCCTAGCATAAACTAATATATCTCTGCTAATATAAGGTGGTATAAGGTATATAAAGTAGAAAGTTGTAGGTTCACTTTATTGAATTAAAAGATGATATTGCATAAGCAATAGCACTGCTGGAAGAAAAATTTAATTCTATTGGTAAATATAATAGTATAATATATCTGTAATTCTCATTATATTTCATATACTACATGAATAAGTACGGCTATTTATCAGGCCTGTGGAGTGAACCTAATGCCCCCTCTCCAGCTTATAGTCATATAATAACCATTTGTATATTTACTCTGTAAAAACTAGAGATTTATTTTTTGACGGTATTATTTTTTTCACGACCTTTTTTTTGTAAAGGATAACTTCATGCTGTAATGTTGAGCTACTGCGCTTGCCCGGCGCAGGGCCCTTATAGGTCGCTGTTGGCACGCAATTCAAACTGGGTATAATGAACCATTATTAAAATAAAAATGGGTAATTAACATAAATTACACATTAATATAAGAATTTACGCAATTTGTGATTTACGGTTAGAAAAAATTACTAATGCATATATTTTGTATTTAATAGTTTTTTTTCAGTTCCAAAGACTAACTTATATTTCACTAATTATTTTTTGAATAAACATATTTTTAACATTAAATATAATGTGTATCAATTTTACATAATTTTATGTAAAAATTTCCATTGCAAAAAACATGAATACTAGATAATCGATTATTATTGAAATCTACTTTCAAGAACGAGGTCTACATTTTTTTTACCTGAATGTAGAAAAGATAGGAATATTGTCAAAAAAGTGATAACAAAATACTCAAGATAAAATGTGTGTATTCAAGTAAGAACTACACCACATGCAAGTTCCTAAATGGATTTATAGGTTATATAAATATATGAAGGTTAAAAAAAAAATATATATATATATATAGAAAATTTCAAAATATTATAAATAAGTATTTCTAAATCATTGAATAAACATTTTTCTTATTCAAAAACCTTTTGTAATGAAATATAAATCTATCCTTTGAATTCAAAGAAAATATGCTATTATTAACCAAATATGCGCATTAGTAATTTTTTTCTAACCTTGCATCACAAATTACGCAGTTTCTGATATTAATGTGCAATTTAAAATAATTATGCACTTCAATCTTGAGTAACGCTTGAGACTAATTTTTCTCACTCCTGGTGTCTTTAAAGTCTGTGATGTCAAAAATTATGACATCATATACATGGCCATTACATACCTACGAACTTAAGTCTTCCACAGGAAACTTTAACACAGACGTCCAAAACTCATCCGACTTCATCAGAAAAATACAACAGATCCACATTCAACCCCAAGACATCCTAGTAAGTTTCGAAGTAGTATCTCTCTTTACAAAAGTACCAATCTCTGATACAATCGATATTCTTGAATCGTTTGCAAACTTCCCCTCCAATCTCACACCATTGATAGAACACTGTCTCACTAATACCTATTCCTCTTTCAATAACCAATTCTACGAACAAACCTCATTAGCAGCAATGGGATCTCCAATCTCACCTGTAATAGCCAACATTTTTATGTAAAATCTAGAAACTAAAATCTTTAAAAAATTCAAACTTAAACCGAAATTTTGGTGCCGTTACGTTGACGACACTTTTGTCACCTGGAAACATGGTCTAGACGAACTGAACAAATTTTTCGATTTCATCAATCAAATACACCCTAATATCCAGTTCACTATGGAAATTGAACAAAACGGAAAATTACCTTTCTTAGACGTACTAGTTTATAAAAGATCCGATAACACATTAGGACATGAAGTTTACAGAAAACCCACGCATACAAACAGATACCTGCATGCCTCCTCCCACCATCCACCATCTCAAAAGCAATCGGTCATCAAATCCCTTGTATACAGAGCTGTCTCCATAACAGATGAAGAAAACTTACAAAAGGAACTACAAAATGTTAAGCAAATCGTAATACAAAACGATTACACAAACAAACAAATTAATAAAGCAATAAGAAAATACACTCAAGAAAACAAGTCGACACAACCTACTAGAGAAAGAGAGAGAAAAACGACCACCATCCTACCCTACATTCAAGGGATCACAGAACAAATTGGAAGAATTCTCAACAAAACCACAATATAGAAACTATATTCAAGCCACCTGCAAAAATAGGAAAACTTCTAAATAACTCTAATGATAAAAAGGAACCTTTCCTGGCCAATCAAGTTAAACCAGTCCCCACCATGGGGCGCTCTGGCCAATCACAGGAATCGTAGAGAATACATATAAGTAGTAAGGGGAAACTATGGCTCGCCAGCTGGCTTCCCCCACTCCTTGGTGTTTGCTCAGACGTCTGGCGCCAGTCGACGGCTGGTTGGGCCTTGCCTCGCTCGACGCTAGTGTTTGCTTAAGTCTATGAATGGAAGATAAGGAATAGATGGACAAACAATGGTATTTCAGGGAGTTGTATACTTTTGCAGTGTTGATGGATTTTCGTAGACTGTATGGCGCCGTATTCAAAGCTGTACGTATGGCTTCTGATTATCGACTAGTGCTGAAAGGTACAATTAACTTCTATAATTCTATTCGATTGATTGATTATGATTTTATAATCGCGAGTTCGCGAGTGAGAGAAGTTTGTGTAAGAAAACGATGCAGTGTTTTAAAAACCTTTTTGACGATAAATACATTAAAGGACAGGTCACTGAGAATAAATAATAAAACCAAATTAATCCACTGTTAACAAAATTGCTCAAAAAAATCGAACTAGAATATATTTAAAATTCATTTCAAAAATTAACAATATACATTTAATTTGAACTTGTCTACCGAAACGACGAGACAAGTTCTTAATTTAACGTTCGGACTACCTGAGAGAAAAATGAGTTTCCTCATTTTTTTAATAATAATATAATAAATAATAATAATAATTGATTGATCAATTTATTTAATTATTCGAATTAATTTAATTAATGTAATTTAATAATTTACTAATTATTTATTAAATTTCAAACTTCAATAACAAAACTTATTTTCTTAAAAAAGAGGAAGATAAATAAATAGATTAGAGTTATGTCCGAACCTATTAAAATAGATTTATTCACCAAGTTTTCAAAAAAAATTAAATCTAATAACAACTAGTGAAACCGGTTCATGATAAGTTGAAAATTAAAAATAGTTTACATCTAACAGATACATATACTTAAAATTATCGATCATTATGACGATTATGATTATTACACATCGTAGACAGGGATATCATTTTATTTCATTGAATAAAATCGCACACACACACAAAGACGTTTTTCTTTTTTTGAAACGAGAATTTTCAATAAAACATGAAAGTAGATACATACAAGTGACGCAGCATGAAAAAAGAGAGAGATATACTTGAAGACTTATAGATAATAATAAACACATATCGCAAAATGTATTTGAAAAACTCTTAAACTAATACGTAGTGTGCTGTATTAAATGTAAGTATACTATGTGAGATATAAAGTAGCAAGTTGTGAAGAGTAAAATTGAACACAGGATTCAAGATGTATAGTAATAACCCCCTTGTTATAATCCCCACCTTGAAACCTGTCTTCAGATTTGTGCAAAACGCTTGGCTCAATTTTATATTTTTTCAAAATCATTTTATAAAAATTCGCAGCAATACGGTCATTTTCTACCAGATTTTTTCTAAAAAGCCTGGTAAACTCACGCAAAGAAAAACCACTGCACATATGATACAAGAACATAATACAAAACTGACCACACACATCCGAAGAGGAACTTTGCGATTCTGCTGTGTTCCATCGGAATAAGGTACAGTTTCCTCGCACACGATAAATATGTTGAGGAAGAAGAGGCGGTAGGCCGTAGCTGTCAAAGTACGTTCCGTGGCCATTTCTCTCAATATGAACCGCAACCCAATGCGATCCATTTTTATTGTGTGGATCCGTGTTAAAAATTAAAGCAGTCGGTCTCATCCACACCTTCGGTATCCGATCTGCAGGGAATACACCAGTCGTATGTCGTGGTATTGCTTGAAGAGCTCGAAGTATCTGAAGGCTGTCCATCTCTGTTTCCAGGACTGCCAAGTCGAGGCAAATCTTTTAAAGGGTTATTTACCTCACTCGCAGGCTGATTGATTTTTTTAACAGAAATTTTTATGTTGTCAGCCACAGTCGTTGATGTCACCCCCGTCGTATGATTTTCAGTTTTAAAACAGAAATTTTTTTTCAGTGTACTCTGACGTGTGATACCTGGAAGTGATATTTCTTCTCGCCTTTGACTTTGAAGCCATATTTTCAGTTTAGTTGCGTTATTGAGAGCACATGTGAAAAATGTTCCTTTTTTTACACCGTGATGAAAACAGTAATCTTTACTGGTTTCCAATTTTTTAAAAGATGGACAGGTTAATTCTTCCAAATTAATAATCTGTCTACTCATGATATTTTGCCAAAGTGCAGCTTTCTCCTGGTCACGGGTATAGATTTGAACAACTGATTTTGCGACATCACGAAGATTCGAATGTAGGAAATTCATAGGAGTATCTCCCTCAAACCACTCGATGCCGTGAAAATAACAGGTGAGCCAGTTATTTTGGTATTTCGCATCGCTACAAAGATCCGAGAAGGGATAAGGTGGTGCAGCTATCAAATGTCCGATAAAGTTATGATCTACGGCAATGACGGCCACTTCTTTTGCAATAAACTTATTTTCAAGATCACGAAAGCCTTGAACATCAATCACGTAGTCCATAATATTCTTCTGCAGTGACGGCAGTTAGCACCCACGTAACGAAACAATCGACTTGTAAGACTACTTTGGACGAAATGAAAGATGGTCGCTGACTTCCAAAAAACACGTATATATGATGACACATGTTCAAGATTTTTCCCATCGTTTTTTAATGTTTACGCTGCTGCATTTTCGAGAGATAACAGTGAGATTGTAAAAAGGTACTCATTTCCTGTCCAAACCTGTCCTAAGTAAACACAGGTGTACATTAGGATGTGAGATATGTAAAATTCCAAGAAATAAAGGCGGCGGCGAAAATCATTTATTACCCTCCAAAATCAACAATAACCTATCTAGACGCGTCTATTTCCAAAACGTTATCATATTCTGCGTATATAATACAATTTACTGTGTTGGCAAGTGGTTCTTCAAAACGCACCTCTATTCGTAGATTTACATGTTTTACGAGATTCCAGTGAGAATAACAATTTGCAGAAAGGTCAGGGGTGAGATTAAAAGCAAAGAGACAGAATCCTTCCGGGTAATCGCTTGTATCAATATCATTACCCTTATTAAGAAAGTGAATACCAGTGCCGGAGAAAAGAGTCTGATAAGCATCAACGTAAAGTTTATTTTTGGGAAAATCTCGCTGCAGAGGTTTGGAGGGTATTTGTGTGCCATCGACGTGAACGGATAAGAAATAAATCTTGTAATTTGTAAAGTTAAACGGATTAAGTTCTCTACTTCCGTTAAAGATTCCGTTCTCGACAAAACCAATGAGTATTCTCTTAGGCAACTGAGCGAGAATAACATTATCAAGAGTTTCACCGTGAATATCGCCATGTAAAGTGAGCGCTTTGACCTCCACTCTTGTTACCGGGTATATTGCTGTTTCTTGTGCTAGAGCTTTCGCGTGTGCGAGTAAAATTCCGGGGCTTATTTTTGAACGATGTACGAGGAGCGATGCTTCCAAAATGTGTAAACTGCATGTCCTGATGGGATCCAAAAGGCAAAAACCATCTTTTGTATGTACGAGTCGGAGACACAACTCGACTCCGTTGAGAAGAAATTTGTTTTGATTGAAAATGTCGCAATGCAGATGACCGATTAGATCTATTGTTTTGCCTGCACCAAAATGAGCTTGACGGATGTGGATGCCTATATCTTCGGTTGGCAAATCTTCCATTTTTTCTGCTGTATCGACACACCAGAGAGCGGAAGTCAGATGGCTCTTTTTTGCAGCTGGTGCATAATTGAGCAATGTTTCCATGTATGCTCTGTACGCGTATGCGTTGTCTGGAGGAGAAACGAGTTTTTGATTGAAATACACGTCCACCTGATTGAACATCGGATGAAGTAAATTGTTTATCACAGTAACACTTTTCAGATCTTCTGCATTTGCAGTAGTTTCTACCAGTGCTTCCAGCTTGACGCGTATACTGAGCATTGCATGAGCGAGATCTATGTATTCTTCGCCGTGACCTGGAATGAAAAAATCTATTGGTAAATCGTCGGTCAGCGATGAAACGGGCTTGTAATGGACCCATTGCGAGCTCTCAATAGATGTTTGAGTAGGTGGAAGAGAAAAAAGATCTAGCGTAAAAATGACATCATATAATAATCTACTTGTTACCCGCCAAAAATGTCCGAAATTGAACGATTTTTGCCCACGCTAGATTTACGCTTTTGTTTCTTCCTTTTTTTACTACTATGCTTTTTCTTTTTAGATTTCGTATTTTTCCCCCTTTTCTTCTTCTTCTTTTATTTACTTGTTGTACTAAGCCTCTTAACTTTTTTTTTTCGTTTAATTCCTTTTCTAAGCTGCGTGACACTATGAAGACCACGAACCCCGGACAACTGAGGTCCGAAGTTTTCTACACCAAATTTATAACCAGATCCATTCATAAGATTATCAATTTTCTCTGAAGCTTTTCTTCTTAATTTTTGACCAGATTCATCAATACGCAAGTTAAATGCCTGTTTGAATGGTACTTTCCTATCGACATCATTTAAAACATTAACACCTGTTCGAAGTGCCTCCTTTCCAACTGTACTTTGAAGAAGCCCGCCTAGAAGGCTTCCGATTCCATGACCTAATCAATTTTTTTAAATAGAAGTGTCACTGTCATAGTGCCAAACTCGAATGGTATAGGAAGTCCAGCATGATCTCTTATATCTGTATGAAAAAAATTTCCGTGATGTAATTATTCTTGATTTAACGTCTGTGAATAACAATTTAGAATTTTTAAGGAAAACCCTTATTTAATCGATTTCTTCCAGACCATTTAATTTCTTCTCGGATAAATTAGTTAAAAATTTTAAATGATTGTGAATATCTCTAATTTCAAGCTGTCGTAACTGACGTTGTACATTTGTAGTAATAAGGTTCAGTTTATTCTTACATGAGAGGCTATAAAGGTGTAGAGATCCAACGTTGGTAGTATTATTTAGGATGTTGCGAGGATAAAGGTTATGTAATCTACATTCCATAAGAAAATCTTTCCTAGTAGAAGCTCTCCTGACATCTTCGTTAACGTTGATCCATTTTTTAGTAGTAAAAAAGGCCTACGGTCCCTCCCTCTCAAAAATTGTTTCCAAAAACATCGTTGTGTTGAACGCAATGCCAGTCAATACGTATAAGATATGAAAAGAATTTCCGTGTTGTAATTATTCTTGATTATGTGGGTCAATAGGCTAATCCGTCACCACAAAACAAGAAATAAAAGAAAGTCAAGACTCATGAAAACTAAATTTAATTAATCATATTTGAATAACTTTTGTTAAATTTATCTAAATCAGTTTTCAAATTTTTGAATTCAAAAATTGTTCTAAAAATACATTGTTTTAAATTTTCGAATTTAAAAACCGATTCAGATAAATTAAACAAGAGTTATTAAAGTATGCTTAATTACATTTAGTTTTTATGAGCCTTGACTTTCTCTTATTTCTTGTTTGTTGTGACGGATTAGCTTATTGACCCACATTCAGATCTCAGGTATCGAGGAGATAGCGTCGTTGCTTGGTCGCTGTTCCCACATGTTTTCATTTTCTTGCCTTGATAAGGGTGCTGTGAGAGCACCGAAACGTTTGTAATGTACTTTGCATGCTTTTTTATTGTGATTGGATAATAATAAAAATAAAAAAGACGAAAGAAATATAAAAGAGAAGTAACGGGATTTGGTTGGTTGCCTTCTCATTTTTCTCTTCTCTTTTTTTATTTTTGTCCAAAGAAACAAAACAAAAATTTATTTTGTTTTTTAGGAATTGCAATAGGAGTATTTTGTGGTGCTTGTCCAAATTTGGTCGTTGAATTCTGGTTTTATTTTCAGGAATTCTATATAATCATTTTAATTTTTTCAATAATGAAGCCTCGGAAGGGATAAAATTGAAGGAATAAAGATCTGTTTTCTAGAACCTTTGTTTAAACTATGAGCGTACGTCGATATAATTTTTCATATACCATTATTTGTTCTATAACATACAGGTATACAATGACATAGACCAGACAATCTCTATGATGCTTCATTGCTGAATAAATAAGCAATTGAACATACGCGAAAGCCGCTAGGAATAAAATATTTATACATAAAACATATATACATATACACATATATATATATATATATATATATATATATATATATATATATATATA
>CAKNXH010001206.1:288575-302127 GCA_932178445.1 Andricus quercusramuli
ATATATATATATATATATATATATATATATATATATATATATATATAAAATACATTCCAATTCACCTTCAAAGACGCAGTATTTTCATACATTTGAATGGAAATACTATCTCCATACAAATGAAAATTTAATCAGATAATTTCTTCGAAAGTTGTCGTGTTGACAGACAACGATGGCAGACACAACCCGAAGTAAAAACCATTACTTCTCAATCAGTGAGTCGAAAAACGTTTATTATTTGCGATGAGAATGTCCTAAATAAAATTATCATAATAAAAAATGACTAATGAATCCATTATTTGCAACAAAAAATCTTGACACTGATAAGGTCGTTATTTCACATATATGTGAGATAACGACTACGTATGTATATATTTATACTTTGATGCAATGGAATATTCCTTAGATACAGTTGATAACTGAATAATTTACTGATGTATTAATTAGTTTGTTCTCTATTTTGCGAAAATGAGGATGGTCTGTACTTTTGTTTTCACTTTGGCGGTCATCGTTAATGCTAATGGTAAATATAATGATATAATATATCTGTAATTCTCACTATATTTCATATAATGCATGCATGACCACGGCTATTTATCAGGCCTGTGAGGTGAACCTGAAGTCCCCCTTGCCAGCTTATAATCATATTATAGTCATTTGAATATTTACACTGTAAAAACTAGATATTTCTTTTCTTACGGTATTTTTTTACGACCTATTTTTGAAAAGGATAACTTCATGCTGTTATTTTCAGTGCAAAAAGAAACTATTCTGGGTTCTGATCAGTGGTCTCATTTGAGTACCACTTGAGTCTCATTTTTCTCACTCTTAGAGTTTCCACAGTCTATGACGTCAAGAAGTATGACCTCATAGATATACATGGCCATTACATACTATGAAGCTATTTTTGTTGATAAATTAAATTTTTAATATTTTCAATGGAAACTTGGACTCAGAATGAGTCCAAGCTATGCCTGAAGGGCGCCGGATAGTTTTAGATAATAAAAACTACCAAAATCACTCTTAGTTTTCCTAATTACGCATTGTGTGCCCGATAACTCCAGTAGAGTGGCGGAGTAAGTGGATGACGCAGTGAGAAGTTAAATAAGAATAATCAGTATATCAATTATGACAATATTAATATAATTACTCATGAGAATACTAGGTTACCGACACTTCATTAAGACAGAGTGGTCCGAGTGACCACTTGACCTTTTACGTTAATCTCCATAATCGAACGACCTATCAGAATTTTCCCGCACGAGCGGGGGCCCCGGATGCCCAAAACTATAGCAAAATGTTACGCTTTTTCATTATGAGCGCGAGTTACAAGAATGACCTTGCCCGAGGTCAGCAACTAACAAATTTCAACGGCGTGTGTCTACCACTTCGACACACGACGTTGAAACGCGACAAGTTAGACTTTAAAAGAGAGAATGAAATGGGAACCCACCTGGCAGAAATCGTCCTCCTCTGTAGCGTCCTCTCATTCCATTCATGTCCGTATCGATTTCCTTAATATTCTCTGTCGTTTTATTATTTTAGTATCTCGACATGCGAGGTATATGCGTCGAGCTTAGAATCACGAATGACAATTTTAAGAGTGGCGTCTCCGTTCTCCCTCTAATAGGAGTCGGGGCGCCACCCGAGTACGAGCGTCGAACTATAGAGTGAGAGGACGAGCGAATGAAGAAAGACAACCGCCAAGTTCGTAACCCCGCTACGTGGTGGCGCACAGTCCACCTGCGTTATCTGCCACGCAAGCCTTCACCGCCTGCCGCTAGTTCAGGGTCCAGGGTGGGGCTGGCTCAGGTCAGCACGCAGATTCTCCATGGCCGATTGCTTCCAATTTTTCCGAGCGCTCTTGCACGTATGGAAATCCCGTCCACTCATGCGCCAGGAAAATCTCCTCTTCTTAGTCCTTGGCGACAGCAGACCCCCAATGCAGCCAACCTCGTGTAATCTGACAGTTATTGTTATTGTTGTGTGGGGGGTGGTTAATCCACCCTTTCACCCGAGATGAATATGAAATAAACAAGGAAAATAAAAGAAATTAAAATAAAATAACATAAAATATAATAAGACACTTGGAACCCGTGGTCTAGCAATTTGTGGTTCTGGTCGGATGACCTAACCTCCCTAGTTTGACAGGTGATGTTTAGTTGTATAAAAAGTCAAGGTGAGTTTATACAAAATAAAAATCAAATTAATTATGAATTCCCCATCATTAAATTTTATTATGATTCTTAAGATTCCAACAAACTATTATTCTTTGAACTACTAGCCGGGGAACTCTTATATTTCCGGCTAGTATAGTACTGTTCGCAGACAGTCCGTGGGTTTGATTCGTGATTCCAAACTCATGGCCCTAGTAAAATGATTATTTTTACTCTAATTTTCAGAGATTTTAGATGTCTTTGTGCGGGGTACAAGAATACCCCGTCAAAATACCTACGAACTTGAAAATCGGCACTTAAGAATCGGTTCCTACGACTCGCACTGGAAAGATACACTCATCAATAATGTCCCTCTTTTCCCTAGAGTTGCATACCGAGACGATAAATTCTCGTTTCTCGTTATATTTTACTCGATTTACAAGAACGTTTTCCAAAAGAGCACATTGAATGTCATTTGTTCATACTCGATTGTTCATTTTTCGATTCACGGGAAAAGTTCTCCTTCGCTGTCGAACTTTAATGTCAAAAATTTAAAAGAAAAATGTCAAAAAAACGAAAAGTTTCTTAAATAATAGAAAATGAGAATGAAGCCAAAGAAACACAAATTCGGACAGAAACCAAAGAGCTGATATTCTTTGAGGAGAATGCAGAAATCTTTTCGCGCCTTAAATTATCATGCTATCTTTCCAAAACTTCTGAATATATTTCAAGCTTACCCGATGATTTTCCAAATTATAAATTGTTCAATAGCCATTTATTTATTAATTTTTTTAAAAACATTCGAAATAATAGAAAAAAGTTGTACCTACCTGTAATTTTGGTTGTAATTTATTGTATTTATTTTTAAAATATTGTAAAAAAATTTTTTTTTCGTACTTTTTTGTAGAAATGTTTCCACCAGAACTCTTTATTGCTTACATCAGAGTTGGGTGGTAACTTATTACAAGTAACTAAGTGACAGAAATGTTCCTTCATTTATAACTTTTAGGTAACTTCGTTACTATTTTAAGAAGTAACTTGTAACTTAACTTAGTTACGATTTTTGCAATAGCTTGGAAATTTAATTTTAGTTACTTTGAAGTTACTTTGAGTAGAAAATCTAATTTTTTTGTGTACATATAACTCACTGTGTTTTATTTTAATGGAAAATCTGTTTTGGTTGAAATAATATGAACTATAATATTCTCCATTGAGAATTCATCTATTTTGCTTAAGAATTCATGTATTTTGTAAAGAAGATTCAACTATTTTATTCGGTTGAAGGATAGATTTTTGTTAAAAATTCATATTTTCGATTTGAAAATACAACTGTTTTGGAGAAATATTGTCTTCGCTTGAAAATGCAACAATTCAGTAGAAATTTTTTTTTTCTTTGTTGTTTTAAAATTCGACTTCTCTGTCCTAAAATTATTTCTTTTGGTAAAAAAATATAGTTTATTTTGGTTGAAAATTCAACTGTTTTGATAATATTAGAGGATTAATATGATAAGATATGATAATAGCACCTTTGGTCCATAATTCTTTGTACAAGTCGGGAAGTTATGGTGATTTATATATTTTTATAATCGATTTTTATGGTAAGAATTTTCTCATTCTCATAATTTCAAGTTGATGCAAGAATAAAATAGTTTTGTTGATTTTTGACCAATCGATTGACCCCTAGCATTTCGATACATTTCATTGTAAAGTAAGGAAGCTATGGTAATGCATAATATTTGAATAATCTGTTCCAAACAGAAAAACTTTTTTCATCGACATAATTGAAAGTTGACGCATCAATAGAAAAGACTTTTTGATCATAAATTTTCAAATGGAGTAATTTTGACCATTTTTTTAAAGAAATCATAAAGCTGGGAAAGGGATAGGGTGGAACAGAACTTTTCCCTTCCTTTTTCCAGCCAGAAAAATTATCATTTCGAATACAAAATTTGATTTTTCTGAACCGTCATTGTAAATAACTAATGCTTACTCGATGAGGAAGCTAATACATTCGCTAACAGTACGCAAAGTGCTCGTGAAATGAGCACCGTATAATTATAAATACAATCAAAGTGGAAACACTCGAGATCGAATTCACAGCTATTCTTAATTATTTTTTATTCAGTATTGTAGTGTGAAGAACGGAATAGCGCAGAATAAACGTAAAATTCGTGTTTAGCCAACGGCTACGTTACTTTTGAGAAGAGTACAGATTAGCGTCGAGTCGGGTATCAGGTTCCCAAGCCGGACTAACAACACGGAAGTCTAGTATGAGCTAAATACTCAAACCAGCCCGAAAGATTATTCCGAAAATTATACAAATTTATGGGAAATCAAGAAAATTACAATTGTATCTTCTACTCATTATATACATTGTATGTTGACAACAGCCAAACGTGTGGGAACTGAAATTACATCACACAAAACTATCAGGTATCAAGTTGATGCGGCAAATGGATCAAAAGGATGCAACGTTTTGATACCTATATGCATGATCAACTTGATTCAAATTTCGAGATCAATTATCTGTCATAAAGTTTCAACTACTCAAAACATTATAAAATTATTTGAACCTCTTATCATTCACTTAGCTCCGTTTATTTGAATTCATGGTTATTGAGGTTTTGGATGTTTGTTAACAAATGTGAGCAAATCTTGATCAAGGGTCGATTATCGATTTGCTGAACTTGAATTTGGCAGAAAGTAATGTTTTTCGATAATCGTCAACTGTTATTCTATTTTGCATACTAATGCTAATGCGCCTTGAAGTTGTTCTCCCTAATTTTCATTGATCCTCTAAAGCGAATCATATTGAGTTGAAATTCTAAATCAAAATAGCTGCAACACTTTGATACCCTAAGTTTTAGTCTCATTCTAAAGATTTCTTTACTTTTCAAATATTTTTTCCATAATCAAACGGTAGTACATGTAAAATTAAAGAATCTTATGAAAAATTTACATTTGGTTAATTATAAAAAAATCGATAAATGATATCACATGAATTCATAATATCAATTTGTGCAATAATAAAGCCTCGAAAGAGATAAAACTGGCGGAAAAAACATGTGTTTACTAGAATCTTTGTTTAAACTATGAGCGTATGTCGACATAATTTTTCAGATACCGCTATTTGTTCCATAACATACAGGTATACAAGGACATACATCAGAAAATCTCTATAAAACTTCATTGTTAAATAAATAAGTAATTGGACATATGCGAAAGACGCTAGGAATAAAAAAAAAAATATATATATATATATATATATATATATATTTATGATGACAGACTGAAACCGGAGTAAAAACCATTAATCCTCACACAGTAAAAACTAGGCATTCATTTTTATCTAGGATCCTTTCCAGGGCGTTCTAATATGATCTCACGAATAGTGTATTTTAGCACCAGTTTCTGTCTTGTTTAGTTTGCTAACTTCAGATTGATAAATGATCCGAGACAGCGAACTAAAGGTGTTCAGAGGGTGCATTGTTTCAATTATTCCAAACTTCAATCTTACAAAAAACAAAAAATAGAAATAGTGTTGAACCGTCACAATCAGACGTCGCGAACTTCAGCCCTATCGGTTAGCTTGGTTTCTGAACTTGACAGTTTGGAATTTGATGTTTTATCAGATTTAGTTATTGACAGTTGATTCTCATTTCGAGCCTATTTCAATCTACAAATCGATTCTAATTTATTACATTGGCGGATCAAACTGAGGTGCAATTGTTTGTTCCGCGAACTGTTTTAATACCAAATTGAGTTCTAAATCGAATCCTAGTTTTTACAGTGCAATAAGTGAGTCGAAAAACGTCGAATGTTGATGAATTTGGCGACACTTAATTTCTACATAAAACCAATTCCTTCCATATGAGATGAGAATGTCTTAATTAAAATGATCATAACATAAAAGGACAAATGATATCATTATTTGCGAGACAGAATTTTGACACTGATAAAGTCGTTATTTCACATGAGATAATGGCAACTTATGTATATATTTGTCCTCTGATGATGCAATGGAATATTCCTTAGATATAGTTAATAACGAAATTATTCACTGAACCATTAATCAGTTTTTTCTCTACTTTGCGAAAATGAGGTTGGTCTGTAGTTTTCTTTTCACTCTGGCGGTCATCGTTAATTCTATTGGTAAATATAATAATATAATATATCTGTAATTCTTATTATATATCATATAATACATGCATGAATACGGCTATTTATCAGCCCTGTGGAGCGAACCGAAAGTCCCCCTTTCCAGCTTATAGTCATATAATAGCCGTTTGTATATTTCACTATAAAAACTGGAGATTTATTTTTTGACAGTATTATTTATTTTCACGACCTATTTTTGAAAAGGATAACTTCATGCTGTTATTTTCAGTGCAAAAGAAGCGATTCTGGGTTCCCACCAGATGTCAAAAATTATGACGTCATAGATTAGAGAATTATTTGTAATTATATTTTCTTTGCCTAATGGTGGACAGTTGCGGTTTCTTCAGAAATTTTTAATTATTTGTCTATTTTCCACTTGGAGTGACTTAATAATTATTCAAGTTAAGCAAAAATAATTGTCCGAACAAATTATTATTGTTAATAACAATCTTCATCTATATTAATGCCAGATAATTGCGGTTTTTTCTCAAATTCTTAACTTTTTGCCCACTTTTCACTTAGAATAGTTGTTTAAACAATTCATTATTATTTATAACTATCTCCTCTTAGATTCTATCTCCTTTTAGATTCTCCCACCTACTTAATTATTCCATTTTTTTTTTGCGAGATAGCTTTTTTGTTCGGATTAATTCTTTCAAACATTGGGAGAAGAGCAAACCGCAACTATATCGCATTGATAAAGAAGAGTATAGTTAAAAACAATAATAATTTCTTCAAATATTTATTTTTGCTAGATTCAAATAATTATAAACTCACGCTATGTGAAAAGTAGACAGATAGTGTTGCCAATTTCAGGAAGAATCGAAACTTTCTAGCATCATTCGGATTAAATATTAATAGTAATAATGAATTGTCTAAACAGATAATTTTGTTAGCTTCAATTAATTATTCAACTCACCCCAAGTAAAAAGTGAACGAAAAGTTGAAAATATGAGAACAAAACTGCCATTTTCTAGGATTATTCTAAGTGGATATCATCAGCAATGAAAATGAATTGTTCAAAGAATTACGTTCGTTAATATTGACAAACTACCTCTGTCTAATTAAAAATTGGACAAGAAGTGGAAAATTTTCGGAAAAAACTTGACTTTCTATTTCCATTCAGAAAGAAAATGGTTAAAAACAGTACTAAATTGTTTAGACAATTTATGCAAACATCAATTTACCAGTATAAGGTAGTCTTTTATCTATTAAAAACAATTTTCATGCAAAAAAAATCGCAAAAAAATCATAATTAGCGCCAAAAATTCACAAAAACCATTTTTCCCTCATGGGTTTTTTTTTGTACTTTATAAAACTGACTTATGGTGGAGATATTTGGAAAGTAATATTGTATTCGCTTTCTATGGCTGGTTGTCAAGAGAAATGTTGCGTTCCAACACGATTTAGCTAATATTGAGGATTCTCAATAAAATTTACAGAAACGTCTTTTTTTCTTATGGAAAATGTGTTAAACTTCGTGCGGCTCTTGCGCCACCTCTAAACATTATTGAAAAAATGGATCACACGAGTTTTAAATCGTCGCTTTTTCAATGTTTGGGACACGATACTTTTTCTATAATTTGTTTAAAAAGTGCTAGTTTTTGTTTATCTGTTTTTTGTGTGAAAAGAAGGCGATTTTTTGTTGATTGACGCAACATTAACACCGTATTTTCGGAGAACCTGGCGGTGTTTTAGGTTAAAGCGGAGTCGGAAAATAGAATGGAGTTGGCTGCGCACGATGCACGAGCACACCCGAGGCAGCACGAACACACCCGGAGTAACACAAAGCAGTTTGCACTTCATTTACTTTTTTCACTGTGCTTCACTTTTGTCACTGCTTCCATTTACTTTCTCCACTCCATCCGTCCACTTTTTTCACTGTTTCCTGAAAAGGTCGGCACTGCGCATGCGCCACGTCATCGACCTAAAGTCGGTAACTTTTTACACCAAAAACAGGTGGAAAAACTGGCACTTTTTCGCAAATTATAGAAAAATAACTGATGTCAATAATGGCTCATAAAAGCTGTTTATGAAATGAAAAAAAATTCAATAACATGCATGAGTTCAACATAAAAACTCTTTTTGTCTATAAATTGTTAAGATTCAGTGCGAATCATGTGAGGAATCGCAGCCAATTCCCGTAAAACAATTTTCGAGCAATTATTTCTATTTTAGTTTTTCAATTCCACGCAATGGGAGCCGAATTATTTCTAGGGACCCATGGTATTGATAATTCATATGCAAAATATATTGCGTATTAGAAATGGAATGGATTTTTAAAATAATTACCACTAATATTTTCTTAATATAATATAATTCTCCAGTCTCACTTTTCAGGCATCAAGTCAGAATTGAAGTACTTTAGGAGCATACAGTTCTTTCTTCAAAATTGAAAATTCGATTTTTTAAAACGTTTTTCGACTCTTCTGTAAAATCGTTGAGAGAATTCAGTTGGAGTTGAAACGAATAGAAATACGAGTGGGGGCAAAAATGGATTAGTCCACGCGCTACGGGCAAAAACGAGTTAAATCTCCAACTCGTTTTCGCTCGCAGCGCTTGGGCTAATTCGTTTTTGCGCTGAGAAATAATCAACTCGCTTCTGCTCCGTCTCTTTTTTTAGTCTCCTTTTGCTACCAGCCTCCCAAGTGTTATTTCACAGTGAAAGCAGAGTAAAAAAATTTCCCAAAGAATTAGATATATGAAAAACTGTTTATTTTATGGAGGTTTTTGTATAGCAGAAAATAGTTTGTCATTAACCCTTTAAGGGCCAAGCCTTGATCCTATTAAGTATTCGATAACTCATAACCACCTCACGAGATGCGGAATCGTCCACTTCGATCTAATAATAGATCGTATTTATTTTTCAGAATTGTAAGCTTGTAGCCTGAAAATTGGGAGAATCGAAAAAAGTGAACGTTGCTCAGCTGCAACAGTGGTCTTTAAAGAGTCGAGGTTATTAAAGCGTTTACGCACTCCTCTTCTACAATAAATATATGTATATTCAACGGGAAAAATGTACGGTGGGGTATTTTCATAATTGAAAATGGTTTCTCATAATTTTCATTGAAGCATCTGGAAGATGCTTTCTGCAGAGAAACGTTGAATTCAGCTGAAGATATTTGACATAAATGTGCTGAACAAAAAAAAATGATTCTTCTATTTCTTCTTGCAGAATGCAGTACTCAGCCCGACGAGAAACCTCTTAGTAAACGTAATCCTGGCCCTGCTTCTTCTTCTGCTGCTCGACAACAACATTTTCCTCACCGAATTTCTCCAGAGGAGGCTCTTTTTCGTGGCAGGTTCAGGTCACCTGCCAGCAGGAGTCCTCATGGCGAACGTAATCCTGGTTCTTCTTCTGCCAGACAACATTCACCTGAGAGGACATCTACTCAGGAGCCTCCACTTCATGCCAGATCCATTTCTCCTCTGGGCAGGCTTTCTTCAGATCGAGTACTTGGATGTAAAACAGAAGAACTTGGATATGTTCGGCTTATTCCTCGCACAAATCAAAACCAGCAGTTTGAATTTCGAAGATACTTCATTCCTGCCAGTTTGCCAATTAAATTCCGAGTAGAACTGAACAGATACGTGCCCGTGCCAGCCCAAGAATATATTGTATTATCAACATCCAATGATGACGTTTTTGCAATATTGGATGATAGTGGGACTCTTCGTGGAATTTACAGGAAAGATGGACATCATTCGCGAGTGAAAATAAATATGATAAGCGGCGTAGTTAATAATTTGACTCCAGATGAAAAAAGGGAATGTACAGTAGGCATAAATCCAAAATTCATCTCAAACAGTTTTATTAAAGTATCTGAAAATCACGATTCACTACGGTGTGAACGAAATCCCGACGTCGAAAGTAATCCTGGTTCTTCTTCTGCCAGACCACATTCATCTGAGCGGACATCTCCTCAGGAGCCTACACCTCATGCCAGATCCATTTCTCCTCTGGTCAGGTTTCCTCCAGATCGAGTTTTTGGATGTACAACAGAAGAACTTGGATATGTTCGGCTCATCCCTCGCACAAATCCAAATCAGAAATTTGAATTTCGAAGATATGTTATTCCTGCCGGTATGCCAATTAGATTTAGAGTACAACCAGTGAAATTTGTGCCCGTGCAAACCCAAGAATATATTGTATTATCAACATTCAATCATGACATTTTTGCAATATTGGATGATAGGGGGATTCTCCGTGGAATTTATAGGACAGATAGAAATCATTCCCGTATAAAAATAAATATGATAAGCGGCGCAGTTGATAATTTGACTCTAGATGAAAGAAGGGATTGTCCAGTAGGCAAAACTCTTGCAATTTTCTCAAGAAGTTTTAATAAAGCTTATGCAAATTATGATTCACTGCAGTGTGAACGGAATCCCAAAGTCGAACGTAATCCTAGTTCTTCTTCTCCAGCCAGACAGTCTAGGTCTTCTGCGGGCAGGCCTTTTCCTCAAGAAGTACTTGGATATGCTCTTGAAAAACTTGGATATATTCGGCTCATTCCCCAGGAAAATCCGAACCGGCAATTCGAATTCCGAAGATATGTTATTCCTGCCGGTTTACCAATCAGATTGCGAGAAGGAAGGGATATATATGCGCCCGTGCCAACCCGAGAATATATTGTTTTATCAACATCCGAAGGTGTCGTTTTTGCAATACTGGAATATACTGGAATTCTTCTTGGAATATATAAGACAGATGAATATCGTTCGAGAGTAAAAATAAACATGATGAGCGGTGCAGTTGATGATATGACCATAATTGAAATGAAGGAATGTCCCGTAGGCAGGCGTTACACAAACATTCCACATGGGTTTAAAGAAGCTGCTTCCAATGAAGATAGTCTACAGTATTTGTATCATTAATTCAATAGAAAAAAAACCAAGATATAATATTCTTTGTAACCCGTAGTCGGATCAAAATTGAATGAAAATATTTGAATGCAAATGTATGATGGTTATCAAGGCTTCTTTTGTTTTATCTTCTTCTATTCCCACAAGGTCATTCAAATTTTTTTTTCTTCGAATATCCAAAATTCAGAAAGTTATATGATTTTAGGTTTTCATACCCGAGTTTTTTGAAAACACCATATTGCTCTAACTGCTAACAGAATTTTCATAATTTTTTTTAGCTACAGTGTATAATTTATAGGGATATTAATTTTTCAGTGCAGTCGCGCAGCCTCATTATCCACACGCAACGACGGGCACACTGGGGCAAAATCAAATAACATAGTTAACGATAAATTGTACGACGCAATTCTTAAGTGATTTGATAATCTGTTTTAGTCGAAAAATGTTGTTATCGAATTTACAACTGATATGTCGAAGCGATTTTTCAAATTTATTTTTCAAAATTTCACATCAATAAAAATAGAGAATAAATGTTGATTCTTTTCTTCTCCATCTATTTTGCAGGAGTATGTGCAAGCGAGGAATGATTTATAAGTTATATTATTTGTTATGAAAAAATTATAATATCAAATAAAATTATATTATTATTACCGAGTATTCGATTTCAAGGTCATATTTTGACAAAAAATGACTTCCTTTTATCGACAATATGTAGTGTATTAATAAAAAGTGTCATTCGATATAGTTAATTATTTTATAAACAAAAAACTGGAAAATTCTGAAAGCGCAATGTACGAAAGATTACGGAAGACTTTATTCTTCTCTGCCTTGTGATATACACATAATTTTTTGAATTTATCATTAAATAATTAAATTAATCAAATTAATTAAAATAATTAAATTAATTAATTAATCAATTAATTAATTGATTAATCAATTAATCATTATTTAAATCATTTTTCATATCATTTGTTCATTACATGAAGAAATAGCATTATGATCAAGCACTCCTAAAAAATATAAGCAGTTTTAGGACAGAAATAGAATACTTACATTTTTAGTGAAAAAATCAATTTTCAACCAAGAGAATACTTATTTCGATAGAAGAGTTCAATCTTCAACCAATAACATAAAGTTTTGACAACGTTATTGATCTTTTAGCCTAGCAGTTCAATTTAAAGCTCACGGAAATTATTTTTTAAGAAAAAAAAAAGAATTTTCAACAAAATAGTTTTAACTGCACCCAACAAAATGAAGTTTCGTAAAAGTAGTGTAATTTCCAGCCAGTAATTGAATTTTCAAAAAAAAAAAAAATGAATCGAAATCCGAGGTCCATTTACCGCGTCAGGTTTGAGAGCATTTCAAGGCCAAATACAGGAAAAGCCGTGCAATGAACAACAACCTTTTCGGGGTTGCTGAATCCGAATCCGTTGTTGGTTTGATCCCTGAAGGACTGTTCAAAATCTTTTGAAAATCTGATGAACCAGATTCACGCTCGCTCCACTTCTAAGTTGCGTCTTCAACGGTTTCAAGTTGGTATTCTCATTCGCTTGCTGGAGTTCACCAGCGACACATCTTTTGGATTTAATTTGCTAAACTCAGAGTACGCCGCACACTTCACAATATTCAGAGTGTCAAAATACATAAGGATAAAGTGGCCTTGTCAAATAGTCTTCACCTTTTTTTGTAATCCAGTGTTATTTTAAGTTCTTTCAAGCGTTTTCCAAGGATATTATATGATTTCTCGCGATTTCAGACATTGAGAAGATTTCTGATGTTGCAAAGTTTTCAAGAGATTTGAAAAATTTTAATGAAACTTTAAGGGACTTTGTGCAATTTTAAAGGATAATTGTATCATATTCCGAGGGATTTTAAAGGATTTAAGAAGATTTTCTCGAATTTTATGAATAATGGTTATCAGATGATTCATTATATAGAAAAATATAACCTGACTGAAAAGAGGACATTTCTTAGAGACATGTATTTTCAATCTTATCACATCTTGAGAACCTCAGGTAATTTTCTTACTGAATAGTAATTAGATTCCATAGCTCCCTCTCAGAAAAAACTAAGAATAAAATTCGTTGCAGGAAATGTTTTTGAGCGATAAAGTTTTATTCAGCCAACTTCGCGTCTTTCAAAATACATGGTTTTGTCAAGTAATGAAAAAGAAAGTTTAAACGATATTTGATTAAAGTTTATCCTGTAAAGTTAATTTTTGTTGCAGAGAATCTTTTTTCGGAAATCGCTGTAAAGTTTATCTTCTGTTTTTTCTGTGCTTACTCTTCAATAAAATGTATCAGTGCTATGGGCCAATCGATTCGTCTTGAATCAACATAACTTTGCTATTCTCGCATCAACTTTAAATTATG
>CAKNXH010001207.1:0-12594 GCA_932178445.1 Andricus quercusramuli
CTGCATTTTCCGAGGTTCTCAGTCGAACCATCTGACATACAACAAATTACCATAAATTACCGAAAATTTTCATACATTTTCGGAAATTTTTTAAAATGAATTTTGGGTCATTTATTGTAAGTTATCATATTTACAGGTAAAATTACCATAAATGACCATACATTTTCATGAATTTCTGGAAATTTTTTAAAATAAATGTTGGATAATTTATGGTAAGTTACCATATTTACCTGTAAAAATACCGAAAATGTTCATAAATTTTCGGAAATTAATGAACATTTCAAAAATCAGTATTGGGTAATTTATGACAAATGACCATATTTACCCTTAAAATTACCATAAATTAAAAAACATTTTCATAAATTTCCGGAAATTTATGGATATTTTCAAAAATCAACATTGGATGATTTATGGTAAGTTATCATATTTTCCGGTAAAATTACCATAAATTACCATAAATTTTCATAAATTTCCGGAAATGTATAAAATTGGTTAAAAATGAATATTGAGTAATTTATAGTAAGTTTCAATATCTACCGGAAAAATTATCATAAATTACAAAAAATTTTCATAAATTTTCGGAAATTTACGGAAATTTTTCAGAATGAATTTTGGGTAATTTATGGTAAGTTATCATATTTACCGGTAAAATTGCCATGAATGACAATACATTTTCATGAATTTCTGGATATTTTGAAAATAAATGTTGGATAATTTATGGTAAGTTACCATATTTACCTGTAAAAAGACCATTAATGGCCGAAAATGTTCATAAATTTCCCGAAATTAATGGAAATTCAAAAAAATGAGTATTGGGTAATTGAAGATAAATTACCATATTTACCCTTAAAATTACCATGAATTACCGAAAATTGTCATAAATTTCGGAAATTTATAGATATTTTCAAAAATCAACATTGGGTTATTTATGATGAGCTATCATATTTCCAGATAAAATTACCTTAAATTACCAAAAATTTTCATAAATTTCCGGAAATTTATGAAATTGTTCAAAATGAATGTTGGGTAATTTATAGTAAGTTACCATATCTACCGGCAAAATTACTATAAATTACCGAAAATTTTCATGAATTTCCATAAATTTTCGGAAATTTACGGAAATTTTTAAAATGAATTTTGAGTATTTTATGGTAAGTTATCATACTTTACCGGAAAAATTACCATCAATGATCATAAATTTTCATGAATTTCTGGAAATTTAAAAAAATAAACGTTGGGTAATTTATGGTAAGTTACCATATTTACCTGTGAAATTACCATAAATTGCCGAAAATTTCCATAAATTGCCGCAAATTTATAGACAATTGTAAATTGAATCCGGGAATTTTTCAATGAATTTTTGATAATTTGGAATAAGTTAACAAAAATTACATGCTTCTTTATCCAAAATCTAATATGGACTGAAATCATGACTGTATTTCGAAAAATGTCTGAAATCATCCATTTGTTATAAAAAATATCGTATGCGCCAAGGGGGAGAGTTTTAACGAACATAATTAATATATTTAATTTAGAAAACTTTAAAAAATTATATTGTAAGATATTTCATATTACATGACCCTCGAATAATTAAATAATAATTAAACATAATTATTCATTTGTTTAATTTATTCCTAAAGTCCATGAATTTGAATAGTAATTGAAACAATTTTTATTTTATCATCGCATACTTAAAATTCAGTGCATATTTTACATGTTAATTTTTTTAATTAAAGATATTTTCCAGGCTCTATCATGTAAAAATGGTAGGAATAAGGAGACTTTTTACAAAAATGGGAAAATATATTTTGGAAATAAAATTAATGTGGATACCATATTAAATTCAATTTAAAGTGCTTCAAAGTCCTAACATTTTAGGTAAAAATATTCCATTTTTTAAAAGGTGGATGAATTTTTAACCTTTAACAGAGTAGTTAAATATTCAATTGAAAAAATTAATTTAAAAAAAATTCAATCAATGAATTTCCAACTAAAATTATAAATCTTGCACTGGAGTCAGTTGAAATTTCAACCAAAAAGAATTATTTTGAACTATTTTGAATTTTCAGTTTAAAAAATTAATTTTTGACAAAAAAATTAATTTTCAACCAAATAGATACATTTTGAACCAAAGAGATGAATTTTAAATTAAAATTATGAATCTAGAAATGGGTTAGTTGAATTTTCAATCAAAAAGATGAATTTTTGACTAATAGTTTGATTTTACACTGAAAAATACTATTTTTTCAACAAAATACTAGAACTTTCAACTTCAAAAAAAAAAAAATTGCATTCAAAAATTAAATAGTTAAGTTTTAAGTGTCTAAAATGAATTTTCAACCATAGAGATTATGGAGTTAATTCATTATTAATAAATTATTAATAAATAAATTATTAAATTATATAAATTATTAAAAATTAAAAATTAATAAATAAATAATTATTAATTATTAATTAATTAAAATTATGGAATGTTCAAGTAGATGAGGTAGTTGAATTTTCATTTAAAAAATTATTTTTAAACTAGAAGAAACGTATATTCAACAAAATAGAACAATTTTCAACCAAAGTTTGAAATTTCCATCTAAAATAAAGAGTCAGCAACTGAAATATAGTTGAATTTTAAACCAAGAAGATGAATTTTCAATCCGTAAGATTAATCTTCGACCAACAAGATGATTTTTCAACAAAGTACATCAATTTTCAACTAAAAAGGATAAATTATCAACTTAAAATTAAATAGTTACATTTTCAGTAAAAAAAATTAATGTTCAACCAAAGAGATTTCCAACTAAAATTATGAAATATTTAAATATTCAAAATTTTAATTTAAAAAAATTCATTCCAATTTTTAAAAAATGTCAACATATCAGTGAAATTTTCAGTTAAAAAAAATTAATTTTCAACCAAAGAGATGAATTTTCAGTTGAAGTGATGAATCTCCAACCAAGAAAAATGTAACAAAAGAGATCAACCAAGTTGTTAAATTTTGAAACAAAAATAGAGTAGTTAAATTTTCAGTTAAAAAATTTATTTCCGACCAAAAAGAAATACGAATTTTTAACAAAATATTCAAATCTGGAAATATAAAAATTTGTTTCTACAAATTGAAAAAATGGTTATTCAATTTTATATTAGAATTTAAAAAAATGCAGGCACACTCTAATTAATATTTGGAAGATGTTATTAACATTTATAGATGTTACGTCCGAGTTTTTAAATTTTCAATTAATTTAAATTTCGATGTTAAAACGATTACTTTGGACAAATAAATTTTGAAAAAAAGTAAAAATCTGGGATTTAAAAGAATTTTTATGTTCTTTAATGCATAAGTTTAATTTAATGTCTATTCAAGGGATTTCAAGTTATTACTATTTATTTCAATAGATTTTTACGATTTTTAAAGATTTCAAGGAATTTTGAGGGATTTTTAGTGAACTTTAATGAATAAATTTAATTCAATTTTAAGCGATTTTTACGGCTTTCAACAATTTCAAGGGACATGGAGGAATAACAAAAATTCCAAGGATTTGAAATATTTTAAGTGTTCGTAAAAGATCCCAAAGAATTTCAAGAGATTTCAAAAGATTCAATGGATTTTACATAATTTTGTAGGATTTCCAATTATTTTTAGGGATTTCTAGATGACTATGACTACGTTCTAGACAATTAAATTTCAAGGGATTCATAGCGATTTCAAAATTTTAGGGGTATTTAAGCTATTTCAAGTGATTTCACCTGGTTTAAGGGATTTTAATAAATCTGTATGGATTTCAAAGGAACTTCAAAAGGAACTTCAAACTTTATATTCATGACTTCTACTCTTTTTACTGGATTTTTACCATTTCCAAAGATTTCAATGAATTCGAAAGAATTTTTAGAGATTTCAAGGAATTTCTAGAGATTTTTAGGGATTCAATTAAATTTGTTTTCAAGGGACTTATATGGATTTTAACAATTTCAAAGGATATGAAGGATTTTGAAAATTTTCAAAAAGGTTTAAAGGATTTCAATTAATTTCAGGGAGAATTTAGAAAATCACAATAATTTTATTTCAAGGGATTTCCGCGGATTTCATCAATTTCAAGATTTTAAGGTATTTTAAGGAATTCCATTCTTTTATTTGAAAACTTCAATGACTAAGTTTAATTTAATTTATATTTAAAAAATATCAGATGATTTCTACTTATTTAACTATATTTTACGATTTCTGCAGATTTCAACCGATTTTACGGTATTTCAATTAATTTATCTAGAGAACTTTCGGGAATAAATGAAATTTTATTCGGATTGATTCGGTTTCATTTGAGATGTCAAGTTTAGTGTCACTTTTTAGGATCAAAAACCTGAAAAACAAAAAACCGTTATAGTTTCATCCGGGTGTCCGTCCATCGTAGTTTTTTCCAGAGAGGGGTGTGGAGGTGACGTAGGGGAAGAAGTGCGCGAGAGGGGAGGTACAGTGAGAAGAGATGAGGGGAAACAGTGGAGGGGGAATGGGAAGTAGGGGAGTGTACTGGAGTGGAGGGGATGTGAGGGAAGGAAGATGATAAGATAGGATCAGATAGAGGGGAGTGGGGAGTGCTAGGGAGAGGGGAGAGAATTTTTTGGGCGGAGAGAACGACTTTTTATGGTCGCATGACGGCTACTTTGACTAATTTTTTATATTTTAAATGAAAATCTTCTAAATAAACAAATGGAAAAGATCAAGGTTGCCAGCTGGAGGCTCTTCGGAACTGTAGATTAAACGACGAATGATTCGAAAAATTATTGATGTGTAAAATAAACAAAAAATAAATATAAAAATAAGCGATAATTACTGCACTTAGCATGTACTTCTAAAATACAAAAGTGAAGAGGAAAGGAAGTAGGCTAGGGGAGAGGAGTAATCGGAGGAGAAGTAGGGGGAGCGGAGAGCGAGAGGGGCAGAAGAGAATAGATGGAGACGTGAGGAGAAGGGAGAGGATAAATAGGAGAGGAGGAGACGGAATATAGGAGTGAGTAGTGAGAAGAATTAACCCTTATGAAAAAGAAGTATTGGAAAGTATTGTATCTAATACTTTTTTCAATGTCGGTAACAGGAATATTTGACTGAAGGAAAAAGGAAGTAGGGGTGGAGGAGAGAGTTACTGTGAAGGGAAGCAGGTGGAGCGGAGTGCGGGAGAAGTAGAGAACAAGTGGAGACGTGAGAAGAAGGGAGGAGAGGATAAAGAGTGGAGGGGTATACGGAAAGTAGAAGTGGGTAGTAAGAAGAAGGCAACGATAGTTCCTTGAAAAAATAACTTACCCATCACTGCTCTTGATATCAGTGAATGTCTTTAACAGGAATCTTTCATTAAAGGGAAAGGGAAGTAGTGGGGAGAGGGGAGTCATTCGGAGGGGAAGTAGGTGCAGAGGTTAACGGGAGGGGTAATAGGAAACAGGTGGAGAAGTGAGGAGAAGGGAGGAGAGGATAAATAGCGGAGGGGGAGACGGAAAGTAGGAGTGGGTAGTAAGGAGAAGCTAACGATAGTTAGTTCCTCAAAAAAGTAACTTACCCATCACTGCTCTTGACATCAGTAAATGTCGGTAACAGGAATCTTTAATTAAAGGAAGAGGGAAGTAGGGGTGGAGAGGGGAGTTATTGTGAGGGGGAGTAAGTGGAGCAGAGTCCGGGAGGAGAAGTAGGAAATATGTGGAGACGTGAGGAGAAGATAAATAGCAGAGGGGGAGACGCAATATAAGAGTGGTTAATACGAAGAAAGGCAACGATAGTTAGTTCCTTAAAAAAGTAACTTACCCATCCCTGCTCATGATGTCAGTTAATGTCGGTAACAGGAATCTTTTATTAAAGGGAAATGGAAGTAGCGAGAAGAGGAGAGTTATTCGGAGTGGACGTAGGTTGAGCGGGCAGCAGGAGGGGATAGTAGGGAACAGGTGGAGACGTGAGGAGAAGGGAGGAAAGTATAAATAGCGGAGGGGGAGACGGAAAGTAGGAGTGGGTAGTAAGGAGAAGCTAACAATAGTTAGTTCCTTAAAAAATTAACTTACCCATCACTGCCCTTGATATCAGTAAATGTCGGTAAAAGGAATCTTTGATTAAAGGAAAAGGGAAGTAGGGGCGGAGAGGGGAGTTACTGTGAGGGGAAGTAAGTGAAGCAGAGTCCGGGAGGAGAAGTAGGAAACAGGTGGAGACGTGAGGAGAGGATAAATAGCAGAGGGGGAGACGCAATAAAAGAGCTTAAAGGAAAAGGAAAGTATAGGGGAGGGGAATGATTGAATCGGTAGGAGAAGTAGACGGAGCGTAGTGCGAGGAGGGGAAGTGGGCGGAGCGGAGTGCGGGGAGGGGAAGTATAGGAAGTGTGGCGCCGCGAAGGGAAGTGAGGAGAGGGGTGATGAAATATTGAAGAGAGAGAGAGGGAAAGTAGAGGTGAGTAGTGGAGTGGAGTGGAGGTAACAATAACTGGTTCCCTTGAAAAAGTAACTTACCCATCAATCCTCTCGATGTTAGCAAATGTCCATAACTGGAATCTTGAATCAAACGGGAAGGGATACACTCCCCTCCCTTACTTCCACCCCTCCTCTTCCTACTTTCTTTTCCCTCCATTCCCTTAGTTTCCCTTCCATCATTTTCTGTCTATAAAATTTTGGATATGGGTTTAAAGTGCAAAGTCCTCTTCTTCGGTTCAAAGCACATAATCTTTACTACCCACATGAACTCGTCAAAGTCAGAGGTTTTCTTTTCGTGGGAGCGGCTTATTGACCAAATACCATTAGCAGGAAGTGGTTTTTTCATCGGGTTCGCAAATGTTCTCGACCCGGCGGCGAACGTAATGAATTCTTTCCTAATTGCGGTTAGAACAACGAGACGGAAGATCCTAAGGGGAGACATGCAGAAAGAGTTGGGGACATACCGCGAGTTCCAGACGCGTAAATCGTTCACCGCGGGGTCACACATACATTCTTGAGTGCATATGTGCATGCTCTCAAGTAGCCACAAGTATATATAGATAAATATAGTAGGCTCGAAATATGTCTTTAGGCCTGCACTTCAAATCCCAGCTTCCGCTTCTCCACGAAAACAATTCCAAACATATCCCTTGTTTACCAACGCATACCCTAGGGAAATCATCGAGTGTCAGGAATTCCTCAAAAGAAACATTCCGAGTCAAGAAAGGAATATTTTTGAGGACGAAGATAAATTTCTCTTCGGACCACCCCACAGTGGGATGATCTCAAAAAACGAGGTTCAAAATAACTTGTTTCTGGCAATTCTTAACCGATTTTGGATTTTTTGTTCAGAAAAATTCAGCATTAAATTTTGAAGAGATTTCTGTGACCTGATTTTTTATTTTTTTTCAAGTTTTATGTTAATGCAAAGAGTGAAGAAAAAGTCGATTTTTTCGATCTTTTGCTTAACTTCACTGCAAAATTTTTTTCTATGATCAGCATTGCGAGACTTCATGAACGGGGGTGGTTGAAAGCAAAAAAAAAAGACATTGTTGAGTTAATTGTTATAAACAAATTAGCTTAACAAATAGTCTACACTATGGATTTTTCGTTTTCAAAGTAAATTTTTGCGTTCAAATTACATGCTTTTATTTAAAAAATAATACCCGATCATAAAAATTTAGTATTCGATATTTTTTATTAACTTTATGAACAAATTATATAAACAAATGCCTAGTGTGGACAATTAAAGGCAGAAAGAAATCGTTTTTTCTCTTAATTTTTGTTAAATTATATCACCAGTGATGTTTAATGATGGAGAATTATCTCTCAATATTTTTTATTAATTTTATAAACAAATTATATAAACAAATGCCTAGTGTGGACAATTGAAGGCAGAAAGAAATCGTTTTTAATCTCAATTTTTCTCAAGTTATATCGCCAGTAATATTTAATAATGAAAAATTATATGCTATTTTGTATTATTTTATAAACAAATTCCCAGTATGGACATTTAAAGGCAGAAAGAAATCGTTTTTCTCCTTATTAACCTCAAATTATGTCGCCAGTGATGTTTAATAATGAAAAATTATCACCCGATATTTGTTATTATTTTGTAAACAAATTATAAAACAAATACCCAGTGAGGACATTTAAAGGCAGAAATAAATCGTTTTTCTCTTAATTTCTCTCAAATTATATCGCCATCGATGTTTAATGATGGAAAATCATCATCCAATATTTTTAAATAATTTTATAAACAAATTATATAAACAAATGCCCAGTGTGGACATTTAAAGGCAGAAAGAATTTTTTCTTAATTTTCCTTGAAGTATGTAGCCAGTGATGTGTAATGAGGTAAAATTGTCATCCGATATTTTTATTAATTTTATAAACAAATTATATAATCAAATTTATAACTTTGTCATTTAACGGTCGAAAAAAAATTTTTTTTTTTCTGATTTTCCTCAAATGATTTCGCCAGTGAGGTTGCATGATGGAAAATTATCATCCAATATTTTTTATTACTTTTGTGAACATATTATATAAACAAATACCTATTGTGGATGTTTAAAGGCAAAAAAACATTAGTTTTTTTAACTAACCTCAAAGTATGTAGCCAGTGACGTAATTGATTGGTAATTATTGTTTCTTTAAATTTTCGTAATGTATTATTCTTAGGAACTGTTAAAAATAGGATCTAGAATACTAGCAGAATGCTTCCAGTCCGTCGTGGTAAAAATAGCCATTTGTTTATATTATTTGTTTATTAAATTAATAGGAAATATCGGATGATCATTTTCCATAACTAAACATCACTGGCGACATAATTTGAGGACATTTAAGAGAAAAGGCGATTTCTTTCGGCTCTTAAATGTCCAAACTGGGCATTTTTTTATATAATTTGTTTATAAAATTCATAAAAAATATCGGACGATAATTTCCCCTTATAAAATATCACTGGCGACATAATTTGAAGAAAATTAGGAGAAAAAACGGTTTCTTTCTATCTTTAAATGTCCACACTGGGCATTTGTTCATATAATTTGTTTATTAAATTGATAATAACTATCGGATGATAATTTTCCATTATTAAACATCACCGGCGACATCATTCGAGGAAATTCAAAAGAAAAGGCGATTTCTTTTGGCCTTGAAATGTCCACACTGGGCATTTGTTTATATAATTTGTTTATAAAATCTATAAAAAATATCGGATGATAATTTTTCATAATTAAGCATCACCGGCGACATAATTTGAGGAAAATTAGGAGAAAAAAAAGATTTATTTCCACCTTTAAATATCCACACTGGGCATTTGTTTATATAATTTGTTTATAAAATCAATCAAAAACATCAGATGATAATGTTCCATCATTAAATATCACTGGCGACATAATTTTAGGAAAATTAAGCGGAAAAACGATTTCTTTCCACCTTTAAAATGTCCACACTAGGTATTTGTTTATATAATTCGTTTACAAAATCAATAAAAAATATCAGATGCTAATTTCACACATTAAATATCATTGGCGACATAATTTCAGGAAAATTAAGAGAAAAAACTATTTCTTTTTGCCTTTAAATGTCCTCACTAGGCATTTGTTTATATAATTTGTTTATAAAATTAATAAAGAATATTGAAAGATGATTGTCCATTATTAAACATCACTGTCAATATAATTTGAAAAAAAATTAAGAGAAAAAACGATTCCTTTCTGCATTTAATTTTCCACACTAGGCATTTGTCTATAAAATTAATAAAAAATATCGGATGTCAAATTTTTATGATCGGGTATTATTTTTTCGATGAAAGCAAGTAATTTTAACGCAAAATAAAATAAGATGCAAATTGTTCATTTGTTTATAAAAATAAAAGTGTGTAATAAGCCAATTGTAATTTGTTTAGGTAAGTTAGAATTTTTTTGAAATGTGCAAAAATCCAAAAATAAATTTTTAGTTATCATAGAACGTCGCAACATTTTAGCATTAGAAATGTTTGAAATTCAAAAATTTCGATCGAGTGTTTAAGAGCTGAAAAAATATAATTTTCTTATAAATTCACTTTTTTAACTTTATTTTTGAAAAAATGGATGAACAATTAAAAATTTTTTAAATAATGCTCTATATGTTTTTCAAGCATTAAATGCTCTTTAATTCTAAAAAAACTTTCAAATTAGTTAAAAATTGAAAGCTGCATATTTTGTTTTAATAGTTATTTGTTTTATAGTTATCAGTTATCGAGTGAGAAACAACTCCTAAAAATGTGATCCATAGGAGATGGATTACTCCAGATTAAAATTGGATTACTCGGATTACAATTGAATTAATCAGAATTAGACTGGATTTCTCTGTATATCTAGGATAACAAGTGGATTATCTGGGATTAAAAGTGGATTCCCTATGATTACACTGGATTACTCCAGATACAAGTGGATTATCTAGAGTTACAAGTGTACTATAAGTGGATTCCCTAGGATTAAAAGTGGATTAACGTGGATTAAAAGTGGATTATCCAGGATTACAAGTGGATTGATGTACATTAAAAGTGGATTATCCAGGATTACATTTGGATTGACTAGACTTACATGTGGATTAATGTGGATTAAAGTGGATTATCCAGGATTACATTTGGATTATCTACGATTATAAGTGAATTACTTCGAATTGAAATTTGATCACACGTGGATTATCTACGATTACACTAAAGTACCGGATTACAAGTGGACTATACGTGGATTACCTAGGATGAAGAGTAGATTAATGTGGATTCCAAGTAGATTACCTAGGATTACAAGCATATTAGTTTAAATTACAAGCAAACTATCCATGGATTACGTAGGATTACGCTTGATTGCATGAATTATATGGATTACTCCGCTTTATCTGGGATTACAAGTGATTCAACTAGGATTGCAAGAGTATTCCCAGTATTATGAGTGGATTACTCGCATTACACTGGATTACTCAGATTACTTGGATTACTTCCTATTACCTATAATTACAATTGGATTATCTAGTATTACCTAGGAGTTATCAGGAGGGAATCATCAGGATTGTGATTGGATTATTTAGAAATACAGTGGATTACTCAGATTATTTGGATTACTCGGATTATCTAGAATTACAATTAGATTATCTAGAATTACACTGGATTATTTCAGATTACAAGAGGACAATTTAGGGTTATTAGTGGATTACAAGCTGATATTTGTAGGTTCAAAGTGGATTATCTATCATTATATCACACTGGATTACAAGGAGATTATTTCTGACTACAAATGGATTATTTAAGATTACATTAGAGTACTCGAATTACCCTGGATTACTTCGATTGCGAAGGATTATATAGGATTGCCCAGGTTTATACGTGATTGCCCTGGATTAGATGTAAATCAGAAGTAGATTACTGTGTATTACAAGTGGATTATCTGGGATAACCATGGATTATCTAGAATTATAAATAAATAACTTGGCATTACAGTTGGATAACTCAAGCTAACAATTAGATATTCTGGGATTGCAAGTGGATAACATATGATCATATGGATTACTAAGGATTACAAGAATATCATCTAGGGTTACAAGTGAACTGCCATATGATTATCTAGGATTACAAGTGCATTATCTGGAATCACACTGGATTTTTTGATTTGCTTGGATTACAATCATTACAATTGGATTATCCGGATTTCAAGTGATCTGTTTAGGGTTACAAGTGGATTACGCCGGGTGACAAGTGAATTACCTAGCATCACGCAGGATTACGAGGAAATAATTCCAGATTACAAATGGATTACTTCGAATTACGAGTGGGTTACACGTGACTGTCAAGTGGAGAACTTAGGTTTTCAAGTGGATTATCTGGCTTTACACTGGATTATTAGTTTTACTTGCATTACGGCGGATTACATAGAACCACATTTAGATTATGTATGATTAGCTAGGATTACAATTGGATTACTTCAGATTTCAAGTGGATTGCCTAGGATGACAAGTTAATTACCCGGCATCACGCAGGATTACAAGGCAATAATTTCAGATTGCAAGTGGATTATCTAGGGTTATACTCAGTTACGAGAATCACCCTGAATTCTTTGGATTACTCCGCGTTAACTAAGGTTGTCTAGGTTTGCACTGGATTACTCCTCATTAGAAGTGGATAACGAGAGGATTACAGCGGATTTCAAGAGGATTATCCAGGATTGCAATTGGATTATTTAGGAGTACAATTTGATTAAAAGTGGGTTACCTAGGGTAACAAGTGGATGAAGTCGGAGAATAGGTGAATTGCCTAGGATTAAGTCAGATTACAAGCGGATTGCCTGAGTTCGCACTTGATTATTTCGGATTACAATCGGATTACAATAGGATAAATTCCACTTACAAGAGTATTGTATAGGACTACGGTTAGAATACTGTGGATTACTAGTGGATCTCTTAGGTTTACAAGTGGATTACAAGAGTATAACTTCGGGTTACAAGTGGATTGTATAGGACTATGGTTAGAGTACTCCGGTGCACAAGTGGATTACTAAGGTTTATAAGAGAATTATCTAGGATTAGAGTGGATTACAAGCAGATTATTGTGGATTACAAGTGCAGAACCTACATTTATACGCAGATTACCTAAGATTAAACTGGATCACTTGGATGAATTGGATTACC
>CAKNXH010001207.1:12604-28990 GCA_932178445.1 Andricus quercusramuli
ACTTGATCACTTGGATGAATTGGATTGCCCTGGATTATCTAGGATTGTCTAGGGTTACACTTGATTATTCTGGATTGCACGTGGATTACAATGAGATTACGGCAAATTACAAGTGGATTATTATATAGGATTAAAAGTGGAGTATGTAAGATTAAAAGTGGAGTATGTAAGATTGCAAATGGATTATGTAAGATTACACGTATATTACTCTGGAATACACGTGAAGTATCTAGGATTACAAGGAGATTATCTCAGTGTACAAGGGGATTATCTCGGATGACGAGTGGATAACCCAGGTTTACGCCGGATTACTTGAATTAGCTAGGATTGTAAGCGGCTGAAAGTGGATTATCTAGCATAACACTGGATTACTCTGGATTGCACACGGATCAGAATGGGATTACTGCAGATTACAAGTGGATTATTATATAGGATTACAAGTGGATTATGTAAGATCACAAGTAAATTACTCTGGAATACACGTGAATTATCTAGGATTACAAGGAGAATATCTGGGATTACAAGTGGATTACCTAGGATGACAAGTGGATTACCTAGGATGACAAATGGATTACCTAGGAGTACGCCGGATTACTTGGGTTAGCTAGGATTGCAAGCGGCTTAAAAGTGGATTATCTAGGATTACACTGGATTACTCTGGATTTCACGTGGATCAAAATGGGATTACTGCAGATTACAAGTGGATTATTATATAGGATGACAAGTGGATTAGGTCAGATCACAAGCAAATTACTCTGGGATACACGTGAATTATCTAGGATTACAAGGAGATTATCTCGGATTACAAGTGGATTATCTCGGATTACAAGTAGATTACCTAGGATAACGCATGATTTCTTGGGTTAGCTAGGATCGCAAACGGCTTAAAAGTGTATTATCTAGGATTACACTGGATTGCTCTGGATTGCACTTGGATCAAAATAGGATTACTGCATATTACAAGTGGATTGCTATACAGGATTACAACTGGATTGAATGAGATTGCTAGTAGATTACTCTAAAATGCGCGTGAATTATCTAGGATTACAAGGTGATTATATCAGATTGTAAGGGGATTATCTCGGATTACAATTGATAAACAAGAATTATAAGTGGATTACATAGGATTACAAGTAGATTACCTAGGATTAAGCCGAATTACTTGGGTTAGCTAGGATTGCAAGCGGCTTAAAAGTGTATTATCTAGGATTACACTGGCTTTCTCTGGATTGTACTTGGATCCAAATGAGATTACTGCTGATTACAAGTGGATTATTATATAGGATTACAAGTGAATTATCATATAGGATTACAAGTGGATTATGTAAGATTGCAAGTAAATTACTCTGGAATACACGCGAATTATCTAGGATTACAAGGAGATTATCTCGGATTACAAGGGGATTATCTCGTATTACAAGCGGATAAGCTAGCATTATGAGTGGATTACCTAGGATTAAATATATATTACCTAGAATTACTCTGAATCACTTGGATTAGCTAGGATTGCAAGCGGCTTAAAAGTGGATTGTCTAGGATTACAATGGATTACTCTGGATTGCACGTGGATTAAAATGAGATTAATGCAGATTACATTGGATTATTATATAGGATCACAAGTGGAGTATGTAAGATTACAAATGGATTATGTAAGACTATACGTATATTACTCTGGAATACATGTGGATCATCTAGGATTACAAGGAGGTTATATCGGATTACAACGGTATTATCTCGGATTACAAGTGGATTACGTAGGATTACAAGTTGATTACCTTGGATAACACCGGATTACTTGGATTAGCTGGGATTGCAAGAAGCTTAAAAGTGGATTATCTAGGATTACACTGGATTACCTCAGATTACAAGGGGATTATCTTGAATGACAAGTGGATAACCTAGCATTATAAGTGGATTACCAAGGACGACAATTGAATTACATAGGATTACGCCAGATTACTTGGATGACCTAGGATTGCAAGCGGCTTAAAAGTGGATTATCTAAGATTACACTGGATTACTCGGGATTGCACGTGGATCAATATGGGATTACTGCAGATTACAAGTGGATTATTATATAGGATTAAAAGTGAATTATGTAAGATTACAAGTGAATTATTCTGGAATACACCTGAATTATCTAGGATTACAAGAAGATTATTTCGGATTACAAAGGGATTGTTTCGGATTACAAAGGGATTGTCTCGCATTACAAGTGGATAACTTAACATTATAAGTGGATTACCAAGGATTACGTAGGATTACTCCAGATTGCACGTGGATCAAAATGGGATTGCTGCAGATAAAAAGTGAATTATTATACAGGGTTACAAGTGGATTGAATGAGATTACTAGTAAATCACTCTAAAATGCGCGTGAATTATCTAGGATTACAAGGAGATTATCTCAGATTACAAGCGGATTATCTCGGATTACAATGGATAAACAAGCATTATGAGTGGATTACCTAGGATTACAAGTGGATTACCTAGGATTACGCCGTATTACTTGGGTTAGCTAGGATTGCAAGCGGCTTAAAAGTGTATTATCTAGGATTAAACTGGATTCCTCTGAATTGTACTTGGATCAAAATAAGATTACTGTAGATTACAAGTGGATTATTATATAGGATTACAAGTCGATTACGTAAGATAACAAGTAAATTACTGTGGAATACACGTGAATTATTCAGGATTACAAGGAGATTATCTCAGATTACAAGGGGATTATCTTGAATGACAAGTGGATAACCTAGCATTATAAGTGGATTACCAAGGACGACAAGTGAATTACATAGGATTACGCCAGATTACTTGGATGACCTAGGATTGCAAGCGGCTTAAAAGTGGATTATCTAAGATTACACTGGATTACTCGGGATTGCACGTGGATCAATATGGGATTACTGCAGATTACAAGTGGATTATTATATAGGATTAAAAGTGAATTATGTGAGATTACGAGTGAATTACTCTGGAATACACCTGAATTATCTAGGATTACAAGAAGATTTTTTCGGATTACAAAGGGATTGTCTCGGATCACAAGTGGATAACTTAGCATTATAAGTGGATTACCTAGGATTACGCCGGATTACTCCAGATTACACGTGAATCAAAATGGAATTACTGCAGATGAAAAGTGCATTAGTATACAGGATTACAAGTGGATTGAATGAGATTACTAATAAATTAGTCTAAAATGCGCGTGAATTATCTAGGATTACAAGGAGATTATCTCAGATTACAAGGGGATTATCTCGGATTACAATGGATAAACAAGCATTATGAGTGGATTACCTAGGATTACAAGTGGATTACCTAGGATTACAAGTTGATTACCTAGGATTACAAGTTGATTACCTAGGATTACGCCGTATTACTTGGGTTAGCTAGGATTGCAAGCGGCTTAAAAGTGTATTATCTAGGATTACACTGGATTGCTCTGGATTGTACTTGGATGGATCAAAATGGGATTACTGTAGATTACAAGTGGATTATTATACAGGATTACAAGTGGATTCTGTAAGATTGCAAGCAAATTACTCTGGAATATACGTGAATTATCTAGGATTACAAGGAGATAACCTAGGATTACAATGGATAAACAAGCATTATAAGTGGACTTCCTAGGATTACGCCGGATTACTTGGGTTAGCTAGGATTGCAAGCAGTTTAAAAGTGTATTATCTAGGATTACACTGGATTGCTCTGGATTGTACTTGGATCAAAATGGGATTACTGCAGATTACAAGTGGATTGTTATATAGGATTACAAATGGATTCTGTAAGATTACAAGCAAATTACTCTGGAATACACGTGAATTATCTAGGATTACAAGGAGATTACCTAGGATTACGCCGGATTACTTGGATTAGCTGGGATTGCAAGCGGCTTAAAAGTGGATTATCTAGGATTACGCTGGATTAATCTAAATTGCACGTGGATTACAATGAGATTAATGCAGATTACAAGTGGATTATTATATAGGATCACAAGTGGAGTATGTAAGATTACAAATGGATTATGTAAGACTACACGTATATTACTCTGGAATACGCACGTGAATCATATAGGATTACAAGGAGATTATATCGGATTACAAGGGTATTATGTCGGATTACAAGTGGATTACCTAGGATTACAAGTTGATTACCTAGGATTACACCGGATTACTTCGATTAGCTGAGATTGCAAGAAGCTTAAAAGTGGATTATCTAGGATTACACTGGATTATATGGATGAATTGGATTCCTGGATTACCAATACGCATAACCATGCTGTCCAGCGGATTACCAGAGTTTTTTCTGCCTAGAATAAATTTGTGTTAATATAGATACAACATTAATCATTCAAAATATTGATGCAAAGATATAATTACCTCCAGCAGAAATTATCATCAAATACCGAAGTACCATTAATCAGACAATCAAGACATACAAAACAACAAAAACATCATTTTTCTCTCTGTGTCTCTTCGATTCAATTTTAAAAAGGTCAAGAATTGTTCTCACATTTTAGCATCGAAGCTACACAATAGGAAATAGCTTATACCTAACAAGATCAGGCATGTGGGCGAGATAATCGATTCAGATACACGAGATATTACCCAGGTCAAAGATGATCTTTGAATCTATGATATGTGAACACACCTTTCTAGAAACTTTCATCGTAATTGTCGGAAAACCTTTCTCTTTCATTAAAACTGGACAAATCGATCCTAAATGATTAACCCTAAAAGGCTGAACCTAAATCCATGAAAGCTCTCCTTGAAAGTGTGCTTTGAAGCTTCCTCACTCGATACACGCCTATTTTATTTTCGGATCAGGCCTGTCACGGAATGGTTTACACCCCAACAAAAAGGTGGGCAGAAGCCCATCATAACTTGGAGAAGGTATTTCGTTTTTTGTGACCTTGACAAGTTTAATCGTCGGAATGCAAACAGATGCAAAAGTCGAATGGAATTCGAAACTTTTTTGTCGTTTTTTCCGGTATGGGGCGACGGATGGTATTTCATTTATGCAGATGTCACACTCTTTCCTTGACCCTGCTAAAAGTAAACGGATTCAAACGGATAGGAATTTGCGGATTCAAAATGATAGGAATTTGCGGATTCAAACAGATAGAAATTTTCTATCCGTTTGAATGAGCACTTTGCATCCTTTTCAATCATGTTCTATCCTTTGTTAGATTAAAAAATCTTTATCCGTTTGAATCATTTTCGGTACGTGAAGTGGAATTTAATCCGCCCCTATCCGCTTCAATCCGAACTTTTTTTATCCTTATCTATCCGTGAGATGGTATCCTATTTATCCGTTTTAATCCGCCTTCAAACAAAAATATTCTATCCATATCTATGCTCTTCAATCAGTCTTCAACCAGTAATACTCTATCCGCGTCTATCCTTCTGAATCTGTATTGAACTAATAATATTCTATCCTCGAATATCAGTTTTAAAAAAATTCTATCCGTACTTATCTGCAGTAAAAACTATAATGCTTATTCGTATTTGATAGAAAATCAAAAAGTATAACAGTCAATAAGTTATTTGAAGAAAAGACTGAAGAAGGATAAGTAATAATTGGCACGGATTAATATTCTATCCGTATTACATAATTATAAAAATCAAAGTAGTTGGCTGATAGACAAGGATTAGGTGACGGATAGAAGGATTGAAGAGGATAAGCATTGATTGTCACGAATTCCTTCTCAATCCGTAATAGGTGACGAGATAAAATCGAAGTAGTACGCGGATAGAAAAGAATACGGTGGCGGATAGAAAATTACGGATTTGAACAAATAGGCAATATATTTCATGGTGAAAGGATTGAAAATGATAAGAAATGATTTGCACGGATTAAGATTCTATCCGTGTTACATAACGAGAAAAATCAAAGTAGGTCGCGGATAGAACAGGATAGGGTGACGGATAGAAAATAATGGATACGAACGGATAGGAAATATATTTTTCGGGGTACGAATTGAAGAGGATAAGTAATGATTGGTACGGATTAGGATTCTATCCGTTTTGCATAATGAGAAAAATCAAGTAGCTCGCGGATAGATTAGGATAGGCTGACGGATAAAACATTATGGATTAGATCGGATAGCCAATTAATTCCGTGAAAAGAAGATTTATGAGGATAAGCATTGACTGGCATGGATAAATATCGCATCCGTGTTCGATAACAAGGAAAGTCTAAGCAGATCTCGGATAGAAAAGGATAGGTTGCCGCATAGAAAATTACGAATTGAAACGGATATGCAATATGTTTTGTGGAGAACGGATTAGAGAGGATAAGTAATGATTGGCACGGATAAGTATCCTATCCGTGATAGAAATTAAAGAATGTCAAAGTAGGTCTCGGATAGACGAGGATAGGGTTGTGAATAGAGATTCATGGATTAGTACGATAAGAGAATATAAAATATAAAAACGGATAGTAAAACACAAAAACGGATACAGAAAGAATAAAATGGATAGCAACACCTTATATCGAACGGATACAAACGGATTGAAAAGTATTTTAAAAAAGTATTCAAACGGATACTTAGGGATAGATGACGGATTAAAACGTATAAGGTTTCAATCCGTTTACTTCCAGCAGGGGATTTTAATCTTTTCCCCCTTTTTTTATAAATCCTCATTTTTTACCTGTTTTGAAGTACCTTCACCTTTTCCCCGTTTTTTTTTTTTGCTCAAAGGCAAACTAAATTAATAGAACGCAATGAAAAAAAAACCCAACTATTTTTGGTTGATATTTTTTTTTTATAATTAAAAAATCTACAATTATATTTTTGGTTCAGAATTATCTGTTTTGGTTATATTATTTAATTATTTTGTTGAAAATTCAACAATTTTGTTAAAGAATCATCCTTCTTTATTGAAAATTCAACTGTTTTGTTGAAAGTTCGTTTTTTCGGATTCAGAAACCATCTTTTAGTGAAAAAGTTATGCGTTGAAAAAATAATTCTTTTGTTGAAAATTTAACTATTTTATTAAAAATTCATCTTTTTTGTTAGATATCCAACTAGTCGCTTGGAAGTTGAACTACTTTGTAAAAAATTATTTTTTTTTTGTTGAAGATACACCTTCTTGGTTGAAAATATAATAATTTTCTTGAAAATTAACTATTTTTTTTAAATTTCATATTTTCGGATTGATAATTCTATTGTTTTGTAGAAAATTCGCCTTTTACAATAAAAATTCCACAACTAATTGGGTATTTATTTTTATGACTAAAAAAACGTTTCTTAGTTTCAAATTTATCTTTTTGGTTTGAAAATTCATCTTTTTTGGTTGAAAATTCAATTATTTTGTTGAAGATTTAACTATTTTGTTAAAAATTCATCCTTTTTAGTTGGAAATTCAACTAGTTGGCTTAAAGTTGAACTACGTTGTAAAAAATTAATTTTTTTGGTTGACGATACCTCTCCTTGGTTAAAAATGTAATCGTTTTCTTGAAAATTAACTCTTTTCTTTAAATTTATTATTTCAAGATTGAAAATTCCACTGTTTTGTAAAAAAATTGCAAAATTTATGTAATATTTTTTTCCCCTAACTGAAAAACCTTTCTTAGTTTCATATTTGTCTTTTTGGTTTAAAATTCCATCTCTCTTGGTCAAAAATTTAATTCTTTTGTTGAAGATTCAACTGTTTTGTTAAAAATTCATATTTTTAAGTTAAAAATGCAATTACTGGGTTGAAAGTTGAACTACCTCGGTGGAAAATTAATTTTTTTGATCAAATATTTATCTCTTTCGTAGAAATGTTAACTCTTTTGTTGAAAATTAACTTTTTTGTTGGAAATTCATATTTTCGGGTTAACAATTCAACTGTTTTGTAGAAAATTTGCCTTTTTGACTTGAAAATTCCACAATGTAGTAGTTATTTTTTTCCAAGACTGCAAATTTCTAATTTAGATTTGAGTTTTAGTTAACGATTTACCAGTTTTTTGAAAACTCGTTTCTGTTGTTGGAAATTAAAATTTTTAACTAGAACTTAAACTATTCTAGTTGCAAATTTATCACTTTAGCTGGAAATTCATATCTTTGATTGAAAATGTAACTATTTTGTTGAAAATTTGTCTTGTTTGGTTCAAAATTATTTTTTTCTATAAGAAATTTACCTATTCAATTTTTGTTTGAAAATTTATATTTTAACATAATCGAAAATTGTTATTTTTTAGTTGAAAATTAATCTTCATTGACTGAAAATTGAACTACCTGGTCGAAAGTTGAACTACTTTGCTCAAAATAAATTCATTTCCTTGGTTGGAAATTTAACTATGTTGTTGAAAATTCGTTCTTTTTTTGTTGAAAATTAAATTTTTAAGCTAAAAATTTAACTATTCCATTTTTGCTTGATAATTTATCTTTTTGGACGATAATTCACATTCTTGGTTGAAAATTAAACTACTTAGTTGAAAGTTGAATTAATTTCTTAAAAATTTACTTTTGTTAAAGATTCAACATTTTAATAGAAGATTCATGTAATTGATTGAAAACTTATATTTTTTGGTAGAAAATTAATCTTCTTCGTTGAAAATTCTAATATTTGGTTGAAAATTGATCTCTCTTGGTAAAAAATTCCTCTTATTTTTTTGTTAAAAATTAAACCATTTTATTTAAAATGAAATATATTTCGACATAAAATCTAGAAATATAGTACCTACAATTATTTTATTTCAAAGAATCATATTTTCATGTTAAAAATTCAACTATTTTCCAGAGAATCCGCTTTTTTGATTTAAAAATTCAAAAATTCGGTCAAATTTTTTTTCTCACTGCACTAAAAAAAATGTCCTGGTTAAAAAATTAATTCTTGTGTTAAAAATGCAATTGTTAATCTAATTTGGTTGAGGATTCACCTATTTTGTTGAAAATTCGTATTTTTTGGCTAAATTAAATCGTTTGCTTTTTGGAATTAGAACCTTTTTCAGGTAATAAATATTTAAAAATTTTTATGAAAAATTGAAATAATTGACTGAAAGTTGAACTTCTTTGTTGAAAATTAGTTTTTTTCTTCTCAAAGATCCATCATTTCAGTTGAAAGTTTAATTTTTTTGATAAAAATTTATAAAAAATTAATTTTTGTTCAAAAAATGCAACTGTGAATCTAATTTGGTAAAAGATTCACCTATTTTGTCAAAAAGATTTTTTTTTGGTTGAATCAAATTATTTGCTTTTTGAAATTGGAAACTTTTTTGGTTAATAAATTATAAAAAATTTTTATGAAAAATTCAAAGAATTGATTGAAAATTGAACTTCTTTGTTGAAAATTAATATGTTTTTCTTGAAGATTCATCATTTCAGTGAAAAATTAAATTTTTTTATGAATATTCAACTATTTTGTTGAAAATTTAACAGTTTTGTTGAATATTCGTCTTTCTTCGTTCTAAAATTCAACTGCTTTTTTAGAATTTCATCTTTTTGGAATTGAAAATTCATCGTTTTTGGTTGAAAATTACTCTTTTTTGATGAAAAAGTTCCTGGTTGATGATAATTTTTTTAACTCAACTATTTGCTTAAAAATTTATTTATTTTTAGGTCAGAAATTCAACTATGTGGTTAAAAATTCAAATATTTTGTTTAAAATTTATTTATTTTCTTTAAACTAAACTAATTTGTTAAAAAGTCATCTTTCTTGATTGAAAATTCAACTACTTCGTTAAAAATTCGTCTCTCTGGTTAAAAATTCAACTGTTTTGTTGAAATGTATTGAAAACTCAACTATTTTATTGAAAAATCATCTCTTTTAATGGAAATTCAACTGCTTTCTTAAAAATTCTTCTTTTTGGGTGAAGATTCCTCCCTTCTTATTAAAAAGCTTCTTGGTTGATATTTTTTTTTATCTGAACTATTTGGGCAAAAAATAATATTTTAGGTCGAAAACTCAATTATGTGGTCAAAAATTCGACTATGTTGTTAAAAATTTGATTATTTTTTTAAAACTCAACTATTTTGTTCAAAAATCATCTTTTTTTATTTTTAAAATTCAACTGCTTTGATAAAATTCATCTTTTTAGCTGAAGATTCCTCTTTCTTGGTAAAAAAGTTCTTTTTCATAATAATTTTTTTATAATCCAACTATTTGGTTCAAAATTTATCTTATCAGGTCAAAAACTCAACTGTGTGTTCAAAAATTCAAATATTCTGTTGAAAGTTGAATTATTTTTTCAAAACTCAACGATTTCGTTAAAAAGTTATTCTTATTGTTCAAAAATTCAACTGCTTTGTTCACCTTGTTGAAAAATAATTTTTTTGATGAAAATTCAAACTTTTAGTTGAAAATTGATTTCTTTGGTTGGAACTTTATTTTTGGTTTTTTAAAATTCAATTGTCTTATAAAAAATCCGCCTTTTTGGCTTGAAGATTCGACTGTAAGCGATTGAGCCCGGGAAAGGTTTTCTGCACTTTTCTACGCTTTTCTGCTGGTTTCCTCTCCCTTGGCCAAAAGTACGATAACTGGGGAATAATAGACTTTGAAGGCAAGGGTCAATTTCAGTTAACCCTTGATCCACAGTTTCTTCTAAAACTGACCTTATTCTTCGATTTTAGTTCAAGCATCATGAATGATGGTGATGTTTGAGTTCCGGCTGCTCGTAATGAAAACGGAACCTCCTCCTTTCTACTCGTTACCTGATCATCACAAATAATTATAGTCAGTTGCATGCACCTTTTCACGGATAGTCCAGAGGAAAAGATACTTCAGAGAAAAAGAGAAAGAAGAAAGGAGGTGCAGTGGTCTATAAACCATGTGATCTCACTAAGTGAACGTTTATTTTGCATAACGACTTATGTCGAATGCTAAGTGATTTATTACACCAAGGAAGTCTTTTAGAACACTTTGTGTAATGCAGGTCGAAAAAATTTTCATTTTTTATAGGTAGGTAACTCAGAGTTACATCATAGAGATTTCAAAGAACAAAATGCATTCTCTTATTCTCAACAAAATAGTTCAATTTTCAACCAAAGAAGATTTTCCACTAAAAGAGATGAATTGTCCACCCAAAAAGACGAATTTTCAATAAAAAAGTTAATTTAAACCAAGAAAGATGAATTTTCAACCGAAAAGATGTCTTTTATAATATAAGAGATTAATTTCAAATCCAAAAAGTCACATTTCAACAAAATATAGTGAACTCTTGCTTATTTCAAGGCTCACCTGTTCCAAGTCCCCATGCTGGGAGATTTCAAATTGCGCAGTTCCGTCACCTCCCACCACGGTGCCTGTAGGTCTCGCCCGCGTCAGTGGCTGACCAATTAAAAAGAGGCCCGAAGAGCGGGAAGCCCTCGTTGTTTCGAAATTAATATTTTAGCATGACGTCATGGGAATGCATACGAGTTTCTGGAGAAAATATTCCAAACGTAAAAGGTGGTTATAAATGTACGAATAGTAATATTCATCATGTGTAGAAAGTGTTTACTCAGTCATGTTCCATTAATTTGTCGATTGACGAACTTTCAGTGTCACGAAATAAAATATCAAAAATGTGAGGTTATTGTATCAGATCGATTTCATCAGAATCGGGTACTCTAACATCAAATTTCGGATATTTGATTGTATTTCGTAAAACTGAAAGGTCTTCAGCCGATAAAAGCATGAAACAGAATTGCGCAAATGCACTCTACACTTAAAAAATATTACTATTCAGACATTTATAACTTACTTTTATGCTTAGAATATTTTCTCCAAAAAGGCGTATGCATTTCCATGTTAAGATGAAAATTATTATATCTATGCTTGCCTTACTGACATTTCCACCTATCCTATCATGACCATGACGTCATGCTAAAATACTCGGTGCGCAAATACAAGGACGCACACATGCTAAGAGCGCGCGCATCGATACAAGACCGGAGCAGCCAATGAACGTCGCTTGAAAAAATCACCCCACGACTCGCGGTAGAGGTGGGGACCTCTCCAGCCTTGAAATACCCAAATTTCTACGTTTCACGGCCCTTGAAATAGGCAAGAGTTCCATGTTGTTCAATTTTCAACCAAAAAAGATAACTTGAACGAAATAGTTAAAATTTGTAACCAAATAGTTGAATTTATCATAGAAGTTTAATTTTCAACCAAACATATGAACTTTCAACCAAGGAGATTAATTTCTAACAAAAAAAAAATAAAATTTTCAACGAAATACATGAATTTTCATCTAAAAAAAAAACATTTTCGATCCTTCATGTAATAGTTGAATTTGCTGCCAAAACAATTATTTTTGAACAAAAAAAAAGGAGTTTTGAACAAAATAGTCAAAATTTTAAACAAATAGATAAATTTTTTTGAAAAATGAATTTTTAACAAAGCAGTTCAGATTTTTACCAAGTAGTTGAATTTTCAACCAAAAAATATGACTTCTCAACGAAAAATGTAATATTTGATACTTCAGTCCAAAACAGTTGAGTTCAACTATAGCAGAATAATTTTCAATGAAAATATCAATTTTCAACCAAAAATAGAATAATTTAATTTTCAGTTAAAAAATTAAATTTGAATAAAAAAAAAAAAAATTTTCAACAACCTATTTCAATTTTTTAATAAAAGAAATGAATTTTCAACTCAAATTATGAATCTTTAACTGAAATTGTTAAATTTTAAGTTAAAAAAATTAATTTTTAACAAAAAATAACGACTTTTCAACAAAAAAGTTAAATTTTGAACCAATGAGATGAATATTTAACTAAAATGAGAAATTTTCAACATAGAACAGGAATTTTCAGGAAAATAGTTTAACTTTTAACCAAATACTTGAATTTTTAAGAAAAAAAAATTAATATTCGACTAAAATTTGTAATAGCCGAACAAATAAATTAATTTGTAACAAAACTGTTTAATTTTAAATAAAAAGAAGATTTTTCAACGGAAACAACTAATTTTTACCAAAAAATATCAATTTGCAATTTTACATGAAATAGTTAATTTTTCGGTCAAAATAATGAATTTACAAACAGAAAATTTCAACAAAATATTCAAATTATTAACCTAATTAATAAATATTTGTTGATAATTTCTCCGTTTAGTTGGAGAATTCTTAATTGTAGTTGAAAAATCATCTTCTTGGATAAAAAGTTAACTGATTCGTTAAAAGTTCCTTTTTTAATATTTTTTTACTAAAAATTCAACCTTTCCTTTTTTGGTTAGAAAAAATTAATCTTTTCCATTTTGTTAAAAATGTCTTTTCCCCCTTTTTGTTTGAAAATTCGACCTTTTGGTTGAAAAATGCATCTTTGTAAGTAGGAAATTCAAATATTTGTTTAAAAATTCAACTATTTTGTTGAAAATTTAATTCTTTTGTAGAAAATTCAAACTTTTCAATAGAAAAGTTATATTTTTTTTATCAAAAATTCAACTGTTTTTTTTAATGCAATTATTTGGTTGGAAATGTAATAGTTTTTGGTTAAAGTTTAATCTTCTTTGTTTAAAAATTCTACTATTTGTTTGAAAATTCAATTATTTCGTTGAAAATGAAACTATGTTTCCTCAAAAGTCATCTTTAGTGGTCAAAAATTAAACTGCTTCGTTGAAAATTTGTCCTTTTCGATTGAAAATTCATCTTTTATTGTATAAAGTCATATTTTTTGGTCGCAAAAAAAGTATAACATTTTTCAGTTTTAATCTGACATTTCATTGTTTTATTTAGTTTATAAAATAATCGACGTTAAAATTTCAAAAGATTAAAATGCTGGTTTTTGAATATTAATGGTCACATAAAATGAAAAATTGGTCAGAGAAAAATAAGGCAAAAGACAAAGAATTTTAAAAATACAGTTTTTTGGCCACCCTGTTTTCTCAATGGAACTTTTATATTAAAAACTAGTTTAAAGAAAATTTTAAAAGTAAAAATAGATAATTAAAATTTGATTTGGAAATACCAAAATATTATAATATCTGTTAATTTTTTTCGTCCAAAAATTGTATTTATTTTATTCTTAAATTAGTTTTTTACAAATTAAACAAAAACTAAGCATCCCATCAAAAAGTGATCAATAACAAATTTGTAGATCTTTTTTTATTGCACAATTTTTGTCAATTCGTCTTTTTTTGTATCTTGTATAGTTTGATCGTAAAATGAAATTCTTTATTTTCCATTACTTTTTTTGTGCTATAAAAATATGAATTTTCGATTTTCCAAGCAAATTAAAAATAGTCCTTCCAAAATATTGGAGGGTTTTAAAAAAGAAACATTTTTCTCTTCATGTCTTTTTTTCATATCGTGCGTTGTTTAGCCGAAAATGTTCATTTTCGTTTTTGATTTGGAATTTTGTAAATGCTATAACTCCGGTAATTTCCCTTCTATCAAAAAATTAATTGAAATAGTTTGTTTGCCTTTTTGAGTACTATTAATTTCAGTCCATAGAATTTTTGAATATTACAAAAAAGTGTTCTCAAAAATTTTCAAAATGTGCTCACATTTTGAATTTTTTACCAAAATAGCTGCATAACGAAATTGACCTTCATTTCATGACACTTGAAGAGTATACCAACGCCCAATCCAATATCCAATAGGTTGATTCTTTTAAAAGTTATCGTACTAACAAATTAAAAATCTACAGACAGACAAACAGACAGACAAACAGACATACAAACAGACAGACAGACATACAAGCAGACAGGCAAACATACATACAAACAGACAGACAAACAGACAGACAAACAGACAAACAGACAGACAAACGGACAGACAGATAAACAGACAGACAATCATACAGACAAACATACAAGCAGACAGGCAAACAGACAGACAAACAGACAGACAAACATACAGACAAACATACAAGCAGACAGACATACATACATACAAGCAGACAGACAAACAGACATACAAACAGACAGACAAATATACAAGCAGACAGACAAACAGACATACAAACAGACAGACAAATAGACAGATAAACATGCATATAGACATACAAGCAGGCAGACAAACATACATACAAACAGACAGACAAACAGAAAGACAGACAATCAGACACACAAACAGACATACAAACAGACAGATAAACAGACGTTCACATTTTTTTTATGATTCAAAATTTTAGTTGAAAATTCAGATCCTTGGTTGAATCTTCATTTTATTGCAAATTATTTTTTCAACTTGGGACTCAGCTATTCTATTTCTCGTTGAAAACTTATCTTTTTAGATGACAATTTAATTATTTGGTTGAAGATTCATGTTTTTGTTGAAAATTCGTCTTTTTTGAAAAAATGACATTTTTTTGAAAATGTATATTTTTTAGTTTAAAATACAACTATTTTGTTAAACAGGCATGTACTTAGTTAAAAATTCGTCTTTTATGGTACAAAAGTAATGTTTCTGGTTGGAGATTTATCTTTTTCAGTTAAAAAATCAAATTCTTAAAAATTTATTTTTTTTCTTGTAAATTTAAGTTTTTGGGTTGAAAATGTAACTGCGTTCCACAAAATTATTCTTCAAAGGTTCAAAAATTCAACTATTTTTAAAAAATCCTTCTTTTGTTTAAAGTTCAACCATTTGGTTGTCAATGCAACTGTTTAGTTGAAAATTATATTTCTTGTTAGGAAATTCAACTATTTCGTTGAAAATCCAATATATCCTAACTCAACATTTCAAGAATTTGAAGCGTTCCATATTAAATTCAACAGGTACCTGTATTAATTTTATTTAAAAGAATTTATTTATTTATTTCAGATACAAATTTGAATTTTTCAAATTTATTAATTTATTTTTAACGAAAAAATGTCTTTTCTACTATAAAATATGACTTTTCGACAAAATACTTGAATTTTCAACATAACAATTAAATTTTCAACATAATAGTTGAATTTTAAACCTAAAAATATAAATTACCAACAAAAAGTGTCACAGTTTAGATTTCAATCAAAAAACATGAAATTTATACAAAAAAGAGGTTTTTAAAACCAAAAAGACGAATTTGCAACAAGCAAAAAATATGGCTTCAACAAAAAATTATTTTTCCACGAAACTGAAGCATTTTCACCCAACAAAAATGTAATTTTTAACCAAGAAAACTATTTTTATTTACCAAAAAAGAAAAATTTTCAACTAAAAAAAAAAAATTAAAAAAAATGGAAAAAAAATGGAAAGACGAATTTTCAATAAAACAGTTGAATTTGCAAAAAAAATCATGTCTTTTTAAGAAAATTGATAATTTGTCTACCAAATAATAAAATTTATAACTAAAAAGATAATTTTCAGGGATAAGTAAGTAAACAGACAAACAGACAGACATACATGCAAGCAGACAGACAAACAGACATACAACCATACAGACAAACATACAAACATACGAGCAGACATACAAACAGACAGACAAACATACAGACATACAAACATACATACATACATACATACATACATACATACATACATACATACA
>CAKNXH010001207.1:42466-67976 GCA_932178445.1 Andricus quercusramuli
TTTTTAGGAACGCTTATTACGAATCCGGAGCCAGATTTTCGAAATTCAGAATTCCGGATCCAATATAGCGGACGAGTTTTCAAAAATTTGAAAGATTTTCATTGAACTTGGCATCTGGGGGTTTTTAGGAACGCTCATTACGAATCCGGAGCCAGATTTTCGAAATTCAAAATCGCGGATCCAATATGGCGGACGAGTTTTCAAAAACTTGAAGGATATTCATGAAACTGGGCATCTCAGGGTTTTCGGGGTCGGTGATCACGAATCTAAAGTCATATTTCCAAAATGCAAAATGGCGGATCCAATATGGCGGACGAGTTTTCAAAAACTTGAAGGATTTTCATGAAACTTGGCATCTGGGGGTTTTGGGGGTCGATTAGCACGAATATAAAGCCAGATTTCAAAAATTCGTAACAGAGGATCCAATATGGCGGACGAGTTCTCAAAAACTTGAAGGATTTTCATGAAACTAGGCATCTGGGGGTTTTGGGGGTCGATGAGCACGAATCTAAAGTCAGATTTCCAAAACTCAAAACGGAGGATCCAATATGGCGGACGACTTTTCAAAAACTTGAAGGATTTTCATTAAACTTGGCATCTGGGAGTTTTTAGGAACGCTCATTACGAATCCGGAGCCGGATTTTCGAAATTCAAAATTGCGGATCCAATATGGCGGACGAGTTTTCAAAAACTTGGAGGATATAACATGAAACTCGGCACCTAAGGGTTTTGGGGGTCGGTGATCACGAATCTAAAGTCATATTTCCAAAATTCAAAATGGCGGATCCAATATGGCGCACGAGTTTTCGAAAACTTGAAGGATTTTCATGAAACTCGGCATTTGGGAGTCTTTAGGAACGCTCATTACGAATCCGGAGCCAGATTTTCGAAATTCAAAATTACGGATCCAATATGGCGAAAGAGTTTTCAAAAACTTGAAGGATTTTCATGAAACTTGGCATCTGGGGGTTTTGGGGGTCGATGAGCACGAATCTTAAGTCATATTTCCAAAATTAAAAATTGCGGATCCAATATGGCGGACGAGTTTTCAAAAACTTGAAGGATTTTCATGAAACTTGGCATATGGGGGTTTTTGGGGTCGACGAGCACAAATTTAAAGTCAGATTTCCAAAATTCGAAACGAAAAATTATTCAAAAAGATAGGATCTCTATCTTTTTACTTCCAACAGGGAAATTCCCGGTCATTTCCCAGTCTAGCGGGAATGAGCTTGTTCAAAACTTTTTTTTTATTTTAAATTAATTTTATTATTTTCAATTACACTAAAGACCTGGAAAATATAACTATAACTTCCATTCAATTATACGTTTAAATACTGAATGAGCGCCTTTCTTGCATCAACACATTAGTTGTGAACTTTAATTCACATTAAACCTCTTACATAAAATAAAATACAATGCATCCGTGAGTTTTCTGCTATTACGATAATCACGATGAATTGCATAATGTTAAAAGCCTAGATTACAAGATTATAAATCTTGTATTCTGAAAGGTATCTAACAGTAAATCCTAAATCATTGCATTGAATATTGGATGACGTCTGACATTATTAGGAGCTTCATTGAAAGAAGATAGGCGAAACCTTTCTACAGTGGATAATGCAACCTACAGTGGTTAATCATTAATTCAAAGTGCAAATGTACGTAAAATAATTAATTTTAATTCTAATTTATTAACACGTATTGCGTCTTAAAATAGTAACCAAACTTCTCTCAAAAAAGTAACGAAAAAGTAACAATAATGTTGCAAAAAAATTAACCATCCAGAAAGATTTTCACCAAAAAGACGAATTTCCCACGAAAATTATGAATCTTCAACAAAAAAATATATTTTTCAGAAAGTAGTTCAACTTTTAACGAAATGGTTGAATTTTTCTGACTAAACAAAAATGTAATATAAACTAGCTGTGAATTCGGTCTCGAGTGTTTCCACTTTGTTTGTATTTATAATTATATGGTGCTCATTTCACGAGCACTTTGCTTCCCGTTAGCAAATGTATTTTCTTCCTCATAGAGGGAGCATTAGTTATTTTTTTCGATAATAGGCAAACCAAAGTCTTCATTTTGCTCGATTTAAAAATAGAAATTTACAAAAAATACAAAATTACAAAGTAATACAAAAATTGTTTTAAATACAAAGACAAGTCAGATGAATCAAATCTTTTATTCGAAATAATAACTTTTCGAGCTGTAAAAGGGAAAAATCGAAGCAGAAAAGAAATCTTTTCTGAATGAAAATTCAACTATTAATTTTTTTTTTATTAAAAATTCATCTGTTTTAAGAGAAATTCCATCTTTCTTGGATAAAAATTCAACTGTTCAGTTGAAAATAAAACTATTTTGTTAGAAAGTCATACTTTTGTTTGAAAATTCTACTATTTTGTTGAAAATTTAAGTATTCCGTAGAAAATTTACTTTTTGATTATAATTAATATTTTGGTGTTAAAAATGAACTGAAAGCTTTTCTGGAAAAAGTTCAACTTTACAAAAAAATTGTCCTTTTTTATTAAAAATTCATCTGTTTTAGTATGAATTGTATCTTTCTTGGATAAAAATGCAACCATTTGTTAGAGAATTCAACTATTTCTTTGAAAATGCATCCCTTTTGGTTGAAAAACTTCATCTTTTTGGATGGAAAATTTAATTTTGTTCCTCGAAACTTATTTTTTGTTAAAAAATTCATATTTTGATCTTGAAAAGTCAACTGGAATCTTTTCTGAATGAAAATTCAACTATTTCTTCAAAATTTCTTTTCTTTATAAATAAAAATTTATCTGTTTTAAGAGAAATTTCATCTTTTTTGGATGAAATATTGGTTAGAGAATTCAACAATTTTGTTAAAAATTCATCCTTTTTGTGTAAAAATTCGTCTTTTTCGGATAAAAATTCAAATATGCGGTAAAGAATTAAACTATTTCGTTAAAAATTCATCCCTTTTGGTTGAGAAAATTCGCCTTTTTGGATGAAAAACTTAATTTCGTTCCTAGAAACTTTTTTTCATTAAAAAATTCATATTTTGATCTTGAAAAGTTAACTGGAATCTTTTCTAGATAAATATTCAACTATTTAAAAAAAAATTGGTTTATTTCTAGATAAGAATTCATCTGTTTGGGATAAAAATTTAACTTTTGTGTAGAGAACTCGACAATTTTGTTGAAAAGTCATCCTTTTTGGGTGAAAATTCGTATTTTTGGAAAAGTCAAATAAAATCTTTTTTTAACAGAAAATTCATTTTTTTTTTAATTCATCTTTTCGAATTATAAATTCATCCGCTTTGGCAGAAATTTATTTTTTGTAAGTAAAAGCAACTTTTTGGTTGAAAATTATTCTTCTTTGCTGAAGTATTCAACTATTTTATTTGAATGATTTGGTTGAATCACTTTTTTAGTTGAAAATTCATCTCTTTGGTTAAAAGTTGAACTATTTTGTTGAAATTGAATCTTTCAAATTGAAAATTCAACTACTTGGGTGAAAGTTAAACTACCTTTTTAAAATTTATTTTTTTTTTATTGAAGGCTTGTCTTTGGTGAACAATTCAACTGTTTAGCGGAAAAGTCTTTTTTCCTGGTTTAAAATTAATTTTTGAACTGAAAATTTAACATTTCCATTTTTTTAAATTGATCTTTTTTAGTTGAAAATTCTTCTTTTTTGGTAAAAAAATAGTTTTCTTGGTTAAAAATTACATTTTTGTTGGGTAAAAATGATTCAGTTTCGTGGAAAAATAATTTTTTGCTGGAGCCGTATTTTTTGTTTGTAAATTAAATTTTTGTAGAGAAAATTCGTCTTTTGACTTGAAGGTTCAATAATGTAGCTAAAATTTTCTTTCTTTAGTGAAAAATCTTTATTTATACAAACAGTTGTATTTTAAATAAAAAAAGATTACATTTCTACCAATAGAATTGAATTTTTGAACAATTTTTTTTTTCTTCTGAAAAAAGAACTTCTCCTTTCGCTCCGCTGGGAATCGAACCACGGAACTACTGATTTCCGGTAAGGTGCTTTCCCATTAAGCTACTAGAGAGGTCGAGAGAAGAAACCTATTTGAAAATGTATGATTAAAAAGTTTTCTATTCATGCGGCAACTTTGAATTATGTCGATGGAAAAAGTTTTTCTGTTTGAGACAGATAATTCAAATATTATAAATGAGCATTACTTCCTTAGCATTTAATAAAGTGTATTAATATTATAAATTAATCGATTTGCCTCAAATCAAGAAATTTTTTCCGTTCTTGCATAAATTTGAATTATGTTAGTGAAAAAAGTTTTACTATAAAAACCCGTGTTTTCAAATATTATGCATTACCATAGCTTCCTTACTCTTCAATAAAATGTATCAATGTTATAGGTCAATTGATTCGTCTTGAATCAACACAACTTTTCTATTTTCGCATCAACTTTAAATTATGAGAATAAAAAAACTTTTACTATAAAACACGATTTTAAAAATATATAAATTACTATAACTTCCCTACTCTTCAATAAAATGTATTAATATTATAAGTCAATTGATTCGTTTCGAACCAAGATATCTTTCATATTCTTTCATCAACTTTGAATTATATGAAAAAAGTTTCACTATAAAAAACCATATTTTCAAATAATATGCATTACCATAGCTTCCTTACTACTCAATAAAATTTATTAATATTATAGGTCAATCGATTCGACTCGAATCAACACATCTTTTCTATTCTTGCATCAACTTTAAATTATGTTAATGAAAAAAATTTTACTATAAACAACCGATTTTCAAAATATATAAATTGCCATAACTTCCCTACTTTTCAATAAAATGTATTGATATTATAGGTCAATCGAATCGTTTCGAACCAAGAAATCTTTTAAATTGTTGCATCAACTTTGAATTATGCTAATGAAAAAAGTTTTGCTATAAAATGCCGTATTTTCAAATATTATGCATTACCATAGTTTCCTTACTCTTTAATAAAATGTGTTAATATTATAGGTCAATCGATTCGTCTCAAATCAACACATCTTTTCTATTCTGGCATCAACTTTGAATTATGTTAATGAAAAAAGTTTTACTATAAAAAACTGATTTTTCAAATATTATTGAGTGCTTGAAAAAAATGCAATAAATATTTTTAGAAATCCTTCGGTCAGTTTCAAAATATTAGTGAGGAGAATAAGCTCTCCAAATTTCATCAATTTGTCTGCAACCGTTTTCTAGTCATCGTGTTCACAAAAAAGCGTGACATCCACACACACACACATACACCCGGACAATTGCTTAGAACATTGTATTAGACATTTTTAAATTAAGGAGGGTTTAATTAAATGAATTTAAAAATTTTGGAAAATGTTACCATTACAAAGCTTCCTCTATGAGGAAGCAAAAATGGTAAAATAGTAACCATACTTCTCTCAAAAAAGTAACCGAAAAGTAACAATAATGTTGCAAAACAATTAACCAAACAGAAAGATTTTTTACCAAAAAGACGAATTTTCCACCAAAATTATGAATCTTCAAGAAAAAAATTTATATTTAAGATATCAGTTCAACTTTTAACGAAATGGTTGAATTTTTCTGACTAAACAAAAATTTAATATACAAAACAGTAGAATTCATTTAAAAAAGGGGATTTTTCAACAAAATAGGTTATTTTTCAACTAAATTATTGAGTTTTGAGGCAAGAAGAACAATTTTTACAAAAGAGAGCCTATTCCTTTGAAAATAAACAAACTCTGAATATGTTTAGGATAAAAGGCTGATAAAAATTGTTTAAATAATTATATCTGTAAAAAAATGTAGCCTGTTGGTTAATATATAACCACGCTCTGAATTTGTTCATGTAAATTGTTTAAATAATTAATTATTCTTTTAAATTGACAAAGCAACATAAAATAGAGTCATCAGAAATACATTGTTAGTTGAGTACGTAAACAAATAGTGTCTATTCCTTAAAAAATACCCAAACTCTGAATATGTTTATGAAAGTTGTTTGAATAAATAATAATTATTGCAAATGTGCAAAGTAATGTAGGAAAGTCTTATTGTAAATACGTACTTTTTTGCTTCCATAAACAAATTAAGCCTATTATTTTCTAAACAGCTAAACCCTCAATTTGTTTATAAAAATTATTTAAATAATTAATAATACTTGAGAAGTTACGAAGTATCGCAGAAAAAAGTAATCGGAAAGATATTCTTAGTTAATTATGTAAAAAAATATAGCCTATTCGTTGACAAATAGCTAAACTCTGCATTTGTTTATGAATATTGTTTAAATAATCCTAGTCATTGGAAAATGGCAAATTTCTTTATTTCTTCATGAAAATTGTTTAAATAATTAATAATTCTTGGAAATTTGTAAAGCATAACATGAAAAAGTCATCGGAATGAAAAATAGCCAAACTCTACATTTTTTAATCGAAATTGTTTAAATAATTCATAATTCTCGAATTTACAAAACATAGTAAAGAGTCATCGGCAAGACAATCTTAATTGACTCTGTAAACAAATTGTTCTAAGTGTGTTTATAAAAATTATTTAAATAATTAATAATTATTGTAAATTTTCAAAGTATCATACATAGGATAGAGGTATTTGAAAAACATTCTTTATTGATTCCGTAAACAAATTGAGCCTATTCTTTAAGAAATAGCCAAACTCTTTATTGGTTTATCAAAATTGTTTAAATAATGATTCATTCTTTGAAATTTGCAGAGAATTATAGCAAAGAGTCACTAAAAAGATATTCTTACTTAATTCTATACAAATTTGAGCCTATTTGTTAAAAAATAAACAAACTCTCAGTTTTTTAATTAAAATTGTTTAAATAATTGAAAATTATTGTAAATTCATAAAGCAACATAGATAACAGTCACCGGAAATATATTCTTAGTTGAATTAGTGAGAAAATTTAGCCTATTTGATGAAAAACAGCCAAACTCTGAATATGTTTATGAAAATTTTTAAAATAATTAACAATTATTGTAAATTTGCAAAGTAACATAGGAAAGATTTGAAGATAAACTTTTTTCTTTTGAAGTTATAAAAATTTAACTGCAAATTCGAGCACTCAAAGTTAAATTTTTTAAAAATTCTAACCCTTCAAAATTGAAGCTTAAAATTTGTTTAATTCAAACGCTTAATAATTTGCGCGTATAAAATGGAAGCTTTTAACACTTTTCAATTAAAATTTCTAAATTAAAAGTCGTTAAACTGCAAAATTTTTAATTTTTACACTGAGCAGTTAAAAGATTTTTAAAAAATTTTATTTCAAATTATATTTTTAATTTTTTGAAAATCCTGCAGAAGAAAAAAAAATCTCAAAATCAGCCTGATTCTTTTTTTTAAATTTTATTAAATATTTTTTTAAAGTAAACTGAAAAAGTATACTGTTAGTTTTTCTGGGAATTTTGATGAGAATTTTTTATTGATTTAAACCCTTTCAAAATGCTTAAAAAGCTTATAAATTTTGTGTTCGGAATTTTCAAAAATCTGCATTCTGTTTTCAAAGTTAAAAATTTTTTTTGGAATCTCTTCAAAACTTCTAAATATATTTCAAACTTACTCCATTATTTTCCAAATCAATTGTTCAATTGTCATTCATTAATCAAAAAAAAAATTTTTAATCTTTTTTAATTTTGCTTTTAATATTAATTTTTCAAAATAAAAAATCATTTCATATCTTCTCAACAAACTTAAGAATTATTTTGTTTTCTTGAAACCTTAAAAGATCCTAAGAAAGCTTCAAAATTTTTTTCGAAATCTTCAAAAATCTAAATTTAGTTTTTTATTTCTCGAAATCTTTCCCAGCTTTAAATTAAATTTGGATCTTCTTAAAACTTGCAAATATCTCTTAAACTAACTCAAATGTTTTATAAATTGATAATTGTTCAATTGTTATTTATTTCATTTATTCAAAAAATTCAATAATTTCACTTACGTTTTAAAAAAAATTGTTAAATAGGACAATTTATTATTGATTCTTTATTTATTTATTTATTTTTTTTATTGGTTCTTTAGTTTTTAATAATTGATTTTTAATTGCCAATTTTAAATGGAAAGTAAAATATTGCTAAATATCTCAAAAAAGTCTTCATTAATTGAAAAAATTCAAATTAAATGGTTAAAAATGGAATATATTTTAGATCGAAACAATATTTGAATAGGATTTGGAATTGAATGAATGAACGAATTTTCAACAAAAAAATGTTTTAACAAAAATTGTTCAACTTTTAACCGAACTTCAACCAAAGAAGATAAATTCCCATTGAAAAAATATAATACATAGTTCGATATTTTTACAAAAAAGATGGAAATTTTTTATTAAAAACTAGCAATTTGAGGTAAATTGCAATTTTTATCAGCATTCATAATAAATCAATTGATAGCCTTTTTATACATTTTACATACGAACTAATTATTATTTTATTTTTATTCCCTAATTTTCCCGTCTAACTACCAAATTTACTGAAAAAATTTGAATTTTTACATTCGTCACAAGTTTTTAAATAATACGATTGACGAATTAATTCATTTCGGTATTTAGGGCAAAAAATGTAACCAAAAGATGTTCAAAATTAAGTTTAAATCATTTAAATTATTTAATTATTATTTTAAGTTTATTATTATTATTTATTTTAATTATTAAATTATTATCATTGATATTCAAGTTGCTCAAAATGATATAATTTTAAAAATTTATAAATTTTTTGATTAATTCTTTAATTCACAGCATTCAAAATGATAGCGTGGATTTCTGTTTTTTTTTATCTTTTAATTGTACAATATATAAAAGTAAAAATAAAAAATAAAATTTATTAATTCAGTAAATTTAAACTTTTCATAAAAATAGTAACTTTTTAGTAACCGTGGATCAAAAAAGTAACTAAGTTACTAAAAAGTAACTTTTGGGTGGTCCAAAAATGCATTGGAAAAATTTTTTTTTAATTTTTATCAGGACACCCCTCAAGTTTGTTCGAATCCACCCAAAAATAAATCCATTTTTTTTGTTTTGAAAAAAATGATATTTATGTAACATGTATTTCCCATAAGAAAAAAAGACGTTTTTGTAAATCTTATTCAAAATTCTCAATATTATCTCAATCGAGTTGAAACTCAACATTTCTCTTCGCAATTAGCCATAGAATACGAATAAAATATCACTTTTCAAATATCACCCCCATAAGTCTGTTTTATAGGGTCCCAAAGAAACCCCATAAGTGAAAAAATGGGTTTTGCGAGTTTTTGACGCTAATTATTATTTTTTTGCGGTTTTTTTAATGCAAATTGTTTCTAATACATAAAATATGACTTTATACTGAAAATTAGATATTTTAATGAATTGTTTAAACAATTTATTATTGTTTTTAGCAATTTTCTCATAGAATGGAGTTAGAAAGACGCGGTTTTTTCACAAATTTTCCATTTGTTGTCCAATTTTTGATTGGAGGGAAGTGATAGTTCATCAATGTTAACAATAGTGATTGTTTGAACAATTTAGTGTAATTATTAATAATATTATTTTTGAATAATGCTAGAAAGATGCGGATTTTTTTTTAATTTCTTGTCTTTTTGTCCAATTTTCGTCTGTAGTGAAGTAATAATAAATTCAAGTTAACAAAATAATTGTTTAAACAATGTATTATAATTGTTAATAATATTATATTTGAATAATGCTGAAAAGATGCGTTTTTTTTGTTGAAATTTCTGGGTTTTTGTCCACTTTTCATTCGGAGGGAAGTGATAATGAATTCAAGTTAACAAAATAATTGTTTAAACAATTTATTATACTTATCAATAATATTATAATTGAATAATGGTAGAAAGATGCGGTTTTTGGCAATTTTTACCTTTCTGTCCTTTTTTCACTTAGTGAGGTAATAATTAATTAAAGTTAACAGAAGTTGTTTAAACAATTTAATATTGTTTATAACTATCTTTTCTCAGATAAGTGCTAGAAAGGAGCGGTTTTTTCTAAAATCTTTCACTTTGCATCGCCTTTTTATTTATGAACAAGTAATAAGTCAACCATAACAAAAATGATTTTTTGAAAGGTATTGTTGTTTAAAGTGAATTATTTTTGCTCTTTTCCAAATGCTTAAAAGAATTAATTTAGAGAAAAAAAGCTGTTTTAGACAAGAGGCAAAAACAATGAATTTTAAATATCTGTTTTATTTCAGAAAAATTTATATTCACGAAAAGGAACGAGATTATTTAAAATATAGTTTTCTTTCATGTTTATTTATTAATTGTTAGTAATTAAGCAGGTGGAACAAAGTGAAAGATTTTAGAAAAAACGGCCTCTTTCTAGCACTTCTATAAGAAATGACAGTTATAAACAATATTAAATTGTTTGAACAACTTTTTTGTTAACTTTATTTAATTATTACCTCACTAAGTGAAAAAAGGACAGAAAGGTAAAAATTGCCCGAAAACTGCAACTATCAGGCGTAATCGATATAGATGAAGATAGTCATAAACAATAATAATTTGTTTAAACAATTATTTTTGCTGAATCTGATTAATTATTAAGTCAAGCCTAATAAAAAATAAAAAAACAGTTGAAAATTTCAGAAAAAAACACAACATTGTACCAATTGAGCAAATAGAATATTATTAACAATGATAATGAATTTTTTAAACAATTATTTTGTTAACTTCAATTCATTATCACTTCACTCCAAATGAAAATTAAACAAAAAGCCAGAAATTTAAGAAAAAACCGCATCTTTCTAGCATTATTCAATTATAATATTATTAATAGGTATAATAAATTGTTTAAACAATTATTTTGTTAACTTGAATTCATTATTACTTCACTCCGAATAATAAGTGGACAAAAAACCATAAACTTCAACAACAAAAAATCGCATCTTTTCAGCATTATTCAAATATAATATTATTAATAATTATAATAAATTGTTTAAATAATTATTTTATTAACTTGAATTTATTATTACTTCACTACAGATGAAAATTGGACAAAAAGCCAGAAATTAAAAAAAAAATCCGCATCTTTCTAGCATTATTGAAGCATAATATTATTAATAATTAGGATAAATTGTTTAAACAATAACTATTGTTTACATTGATGAACTATCACTTCCCTCCAATTGAAAATTGGACAACAAATGGTAAAGTTGTGAAAAAACGCGTCTTTCTAACTCCATTCTATGAGAAAATTGCTAAAAACAATAATAAATTGTTTAAATAACTCATGAAAATATCAAATTTTCAGTATAAAGTAATATTTTATGTATTAGAAACAATTCGCATTAAAAAAACTGCAAAAAAATCATAATTATCGCCAAAAACTTGCAAAACCCATTTTTTCACTTATGGGGTTTCTTCGGGACCCTATAAAACAGACTTATGGTGTTAGTTTTTGAAAAGTGACATTTTATTCGTATTCTATGGCTAATTGCGAAAAGAAATGTCGTGTTTCAACTTGATTGAGATAATATTGAGGATTCTGAATAAGATTTACAAAAACGTCTTTTTTTCTTATGGGAAATACATGTTAAACTTCATGGGGCTTGCGCCACCCCTAAATATCATTTTTTTTTTTCAAAACAAAAAAAAATGGATTTATTTTTGGATGGATTCGAACAAATTTGGGGGATGTCCCCATAAAAATTCAACAAAAAAAAATTTTGGACCACCCTAAGGATTATCCACTGTAGGCTGCATTATCCACTGTGCACTCTGAAAAAAACTTTTCTTGAACCAAACAAACTGTTTTGTTGGATATACATGAAAATTTAGTTAAATCAAACAAATTTTTGCTGATTCAATAAAATATTTGATTGACCTAACCATTTATTTTGGTTGAATCAACCAAATACTCCAACTACCAAAAGATTTTGTTGAAACAAAAAAATTGAGTTGGGTCAACCAAATATTTTGTTGTCCATATAATAACCAAATTCTATGGTTGAACCAACAAAAATATTGTTGATTCAACCAAATCGTTTTCTGAGTGTGGAGATGTTTCCCCTATACATTAAATAAATTAATCGAGTGCACCAATCAAACTGATATAAAAAAAATAATAGAATTAAAAATTTTATTTCACAATAAGTGAATGCTCTTTGTAGAAAGGAACCTTTTCTGTAACACAATAACGAGTTCAACTAACTGTAACTTTCCCGGGTCTCGGGGGATTTCAGACGAATTTAGCAAGACTATGTCTCATGATAATAGTATCCAGGAAGCAGGGCCAGTGAAAGAGTTAAGAACTTAAATTGAAGAAATGAGTGCGTTGACGTTTTACTTACAATTAATCTAATTACTTTCTGTGGCAGATAAGTTCTCCAAAATGGGTCAATCTGTTCATTACTTCAATGAAAAAGTCGTTTTTTTTCTCTTTTAGCGAAAAAGAAAGTAGATTTGGTCTAATCTTTCAGTACTTTTTTGCGCTCAAAGAGTAACAAATTCAGGATAAATTCATAAGACCTTAACAAAATTCAAGGTAAATTCAAAAGAATTCAAACGTACTGGACAAATTTTTTTAATCGAAAAAATTCTACTGATTTTCTTAATTGAAAAAATCCAAGAGAATTCCAAAGAATTTAAAAGAATGCAGGGTAACTTAATAATAATTCAGGGTGAATTCCAAAAATTAATTTTAAATCTCTTCAAATCTCTGAAACTCTACTCATTTCTAAGGAAGGAAGTGACTAATGACTGCAAAAAAATTAAAGTTGAATTCAAAAGAATTCAAATGAATTGGAAAAAAATTTTAATCAACAAAATTCCACTAATTTCAATAAAATTTGAGTTATTTTATTATTTTTTATGTTAAGGTTGTTCACCAGTGAAATATTAATTTTATATGATGTTTTTTGTCTACTTGGTCTAAAATCAATATTCATAAAATATTGATAATTAATTTTTTGAGTTTTGAAAAAAATCTCTCTGCCTCCACTGGGATCTGAACACCAGATCTTTCAGATTTCCGGTCTGATGCTTTAACCAATTAAGCGACGAATTTCCAACAAAATACATCAATTTTCGACCAAAAATGGAATAGTAAAATTTTCAGTTAAAAAAATTGTCAACAAAAAAAATCGAATTTTCAACCAAAAAAATTAATTTTGACCAAATGGTTGAATTTTTTACGAAAATAATAGAATTCTTAGACCAAATAGACGAATTTTCAACAAATTAGAGGAATTTTCAACAAATATATAAATCTTCAACTAAGAAAATTAAGTTTTAACAAAGTCGTTCAACTTTCAATCAAGTTGTTGCATTTTCAAGCAAAAAAATAATTTAAAAAAAAAACGAATTTTCAACAGAACAATTCAATTTTCAACCAAAGAGATGAATCTTGAACTAATAAAAATGAATTTTTATCAACGTAGTTACATTTTCAACCAATTTGTTGAATTTTCTACCAAAAAGATTAATTATTTTAAAGAACAGACGAATTTCCAACAAAATAAATGCACTTTAAAGTAAAAACGATCAATTGTTAAACAAAAATAAAATAGTAAAATTTTCGTTAAAAAAAATTAAATTTCTACTAAAAAACGAATTTTCAATAAAATAGTGAAGTTTTCAACGAAAGAGATAAATCTTGAACTAATAAAATCAATTCTCTAAACATTAGTTCAACTTTCAATCAAGTCATAGAATTTTCAACCAAAAACGGGTAAGTTTTGTATGTATATTTGAACTCTCCCTTTTACGGGTTCGAGGGCCTCCGCTCCCTGTACATATATTTACATTTCATCCTTAGTCTACCTTAACCGCTACTTATTTTCTAATCCAACGCCTTACATAATGACAATCATATTATTACTACTCTTAGACTACAGACAATAAGCGATCTTCCCGGGCTTCCGTTTTCTCTTACCATCAAGTTCATTTAGACTGATTTGAAAATTAAAAATTTGTTCTCGTTAGCTTCCTTTACACAGGATTACCCGTTTGGCTCTGCCCTGATCTCTTGCTTTCTCTTATTTCTTCCAGTTTTTTCATCCACATCACTCCCTGCCCATTACCATCCAAGATCCATCTCACACATTCATCCACACTCAACTGTCCATCTTCCTCTCCTGTACACCTCTCTAACACATGTGCCCATGACTCCACTTCGTACCCACATACTCTGCATAGATTGTCCTCTTCATCCATCCAATATCTACAAGCTCTCACTCCTTCTCCCATTCTAAACCGTATCACCCTATTCCATTTCTCTTCCTTTTTCATCTTTTGCAAATATTCTGGTTCCGTCACCCCTTTGACCATCATATACCATCTATTGTACTTCGAATCCATAATCTTTCTCCATCTCTCTTCTCCTTGTCTTACTAATAGTTCTAATTCAATGTTCTGCCAATCCACAACCCCTTCCTGTATATCACAAACACTCCTCATTTTTTTCCTTTCTTCCTCCCATTTTGAATTTCCCAAATTGCCTCTCGTCTCCTTGTTCCGAACTTCGTCCAAGCATACTTGTGCTATTCTGCTCCCCTCTCCCCTTTTCAGCTTCTCTTCAAACCTCCAGGCTCTCTTAATTTGTCTAGTTACCATTTTTTCCCTTCCTAGTTCTTCCCTTATCATGTATCCTGGACAACTCCAACTGACCCCCATTACCCATCTCAGAAATCTCTCATGTATGCTTTCCACTTTCCTATGTTCCTTCCATCCCCAAACCTCCACTCCATAACACAACACCGCCCAAACCAACGCATCAAACAACCAAACCCTCATTCTCCAATCGTCCTTGAACCTTCTCTTTCCTATACCCCATACTTGGCCCATTACTTTACTCGCACTTTCGATTCTTTTCCTCACCTGCAAATCGTTTCCCCCTCCTGACTCAAACCAAAAACCTAGGTAACAGAACTCCTCCACAATTTCCACTGTTTGTCCGTTCATCTTCCAAACGTAACCTATTTTGGTCTTTTTATTTCTGAAGCACATCACCTTGGTCTTCCCTACGTTCACCGTCAGTTCTTTTGTTCCCACGTATTCTTCGAAAATTCTTATCATTAGGTTCATCCCCTTCTCATCGTCTGCTATTAGAACTACGTCGTCCGCGTATGCTAGGGAGTATAGTTTGCTATTACCCAGGATCGTCCCCCCTTTCCCTTTCTCCTTTAGCTTCTCCTCTAGGTCTGCCAGCAGCAAATTAAAAAGTAGTGGACTCAACGGGCACCCTTGCCTTAGACCTCTTCCTGTCCAGAAAACCTCCCCTTTTTCCCCGCGTATCTTCACCCTAATCCTGGTTTCAGTAAAAATTTCCTTTATCCTCTCCACCAGCCCTTCTTCTATTCCCCTCTCTTTCATTGCCTGCCATAGCACTTTTCTATTCACTGAGTCAAAAGCTGCTTTGAAATCTACAAACAAAGCGACTAATTTCCCTCTTTTTCTCCCTAAGTTTCTGTTAACCAAGTAGTTGAGTACGTAAATGTTGTCTATTGTCCCCATCCCTTTTCTAAATCCCGTCTGGTTGTGTGGGATACTTTGCTTCTCTTCTATCTGATTCTCTAACCTTTTTCTTAGAATTTCTGTGTATATTTTATAGCCCCCTTGCATGAGAGTGATCCCTCTGTACTCTTCTACCTTCTTACCCTCCCCTTTCTTAACAAGCGGTACTACCAGCCCTGTCATCCACTCCTCCGGCCACCCTTCTCCTTTCCAGACCTTGTTGCATATCCTCCACATCACTTCCCTAATCCCTTCTCCTCCATACTTTATCGCTTCGTTCTCCATACCATCCTCTCCTGTGGCCTTGTTTCTTTTCAGTCTATCTATCGCCTCATTTACTTCTTCTCTTGTTATTTCGTTCGCTTCCTCCGTTTCTCCCTGGACTGTCTTTCTATTTTCCCCTTTGATCTTATTTTGTTCTCCCCCTAACAGACCCTTAAAATAAACCGTCCATTCCTCCATTTCTATTTCTTCATTCACGCCCTTCCTTCCTCCTCTTTCCCTGTTTATCACATCCCAGACCCTACCTTCTTTGATTGCTTTTTCTACTTCTTCCTTGTATTTCTCCTTTCCCCTTTGCTTTTTCCCTTCCAGCATCTTCTCATGTTCTCTTTTTCTCCTGTTGTACTCCGCCTTCTCTATTTCTCCTTTCCTCCACTTTTTTACAGACTCTTTCATTCTCTCCTTACTCTCCCTGCATTCCTCGTCCCACCATCCTCTCTTTCCCTCTTCTCTTCCTTCTTTTGTACCTATCTCATTCTTCACCTTCTCAATCGACCCTTTCAACCTTTTAATTAACGAGTCTACCCCCTCCTCCTTTTCATATCTAATATTCTCCTTTTCCATCTTCTGTTCAAACACTTTTAATTTATCTGCCCCCCAGACTCCCATTTTCGTGTCCCTTTCCCCCCCTCTTTCCTTTCTCCCTCTGCCACGCTTATGGACGCCACCTTTCAGTGTAGCTATTACTGGGAAGTGTTCTGACCCTATCTCATTCCCTACATTCATACTGCATATCATATTACTCATTCTTTCTTCTGCCAAGATGTAGTCTATGATTGTTTCTCCCTTACCTATAAATGTAATCTCTCCTTTCTCATCTCCTTTCATGTTGCCATTACATATAAACCATCCGGTTTCTCCTATTATGTCTAGTAACTTCCTCCCCTCCCGGTCTATCTCCCTATGTTTGGAGCTCCTCATATATGCCTCCTTTTCTTCATCCCAAATCCCTCCCCCTTGCTCGCCAGTCCAGGCATTTAAGTCACCTCCTATCAAAACCAATTCTTCCTTCTTTTCCTCCATCCACCTCCTTATTACTCTCCAACCTTCCTCTTCCCCTCTTCTTCTATATACACAAACCACCGCTATTTTGACTTTCCCTATTATAATCCTTCTTACCATTGTTCCCTCCTTTTCTTCTCTGTCCTGCTCTATTTTACCTTTTACTGCCCATTCTTTTCTCACCCCTGATACCATGCCGCCCATTCCTCTACCTTTAACGTGTTCCTTCCTTGCCTCTTGCATTGTCCACACATACCCTTTAGGTAACAACCTTTTCATCCCCTTCCAATCCTTCTCATCCGCCCAGGTTTCACTCATCATAATCACGTCCCACTTTTCTAACTCCCGCCAGAAACCTTCATTCTTGTTCTTCAAGCCTGACACATTCCAGAAAGCTATTTTCACTTTTTTCTCCTCCCTTCCCTCCTCTATCCTCCTTACTTTTCTTCCGCCTTGCTTTTTGGAAACCCCCCTGTTTGCTCTCTAGCCTCTTTTGAATCTTCCTTTCTTCTATCTTTCTCAATCCTTTTTCCCTTTTTCCTTATTTCTTCTACTTCCTCGTCCCAGACCCACTCCTCCCCATTTATCCATAGTCTGTCTCGCCCTATCCATACCATGCATCCCTTTTTCCTCTCTATCCATGCTCTCTGTTCTATTTGCCATCTCCTTTTCCTCTCCCTCCAAGTCAAATCCTCTTCAATTCTCTCCCTTCTTCCTTTCAATAATTTTTTGTTCTCCATAATTTTCTTTTTCTCCTCCTCACTCCCTACTTTTACTACAAACATTCCTTCTTTTCCTTCCTTCGTTATTCCTAATCTCTTAACTCCTTCTACCCTTACCCGAATTCCAATATCTCTCAGCAGATTTTTTATTTCAATTTCCCCTGTTTCACTCTCTATTTTCAATCCCTTGACTACTATGTTATTTTTTCTCTTCGCCCTTTCTTCCCCTTCCAATCTTCTTTCGATCTCACTCAGTCTCTTCTTCATTCTTTCATTGTCATTTTGCACGTTATCACTCCCTTCTACTTTTTCCGCACTTTCTGTTCCCTTCCCCATATGCTCATTCCTAACTTCTAATTTGCTTACCCGTTCTTCCAGTTGTTTTATCTCCCTATTTGTCTGTTCGTCAATCTCTCTCTGTCTATTCTCTATGGCCTCTAGTTTACCCCATACCTTGTCTTTCTCCTCTTTCCAGAGTTTATCCCACTCTTCCCACTTTTCTCTTACTTTTCTCACTTCCCCCCTAACTTCTTTCCCCTGCCTATTCATATCTTCCAGACTCTTCCTTGTTTCCTCTCTAAACCCTTTTATGAGGGCCGCTAGCTTCTCAAACATCCCCCCATCCCCCCAATCTCTGTCTGGTGTTTTTCGTTTACTTTTCATTTTCTTGTTATCCTTGTCCCTTTCCGGATCATCTTCCCCTTCCTCTCTCTTCCTTTTATCTTCCCCTTCACTGCTAGTCACGTTCCCCTTTTTGTGCCATTCATCCAGACTCCTATTCGAGCCCGCTCTACCTAGCCTGTTGAGGCGCTGTAGGTTTGATGGTCTCCCGCGTTTCTGGCTCGTGCCTGAACCCCTTCTCTCCCTGGTCGGTGTCTCGAACGTCTCGTCATCGCTACTGTCAAATTCTCCCTTCTCCCCACTAACCACGCTCAAAACCTCGTCCGCTCTTGCTTCTTCCTCTCCCTGCCCTCTGGCGCCCGTTTGCGGGCTTCTTACCGTCGGCATCCCAGTATCCAACCTTACCCACTGTTCCACGACGCTACCCTCTCTTCACCTGCCTACCTCTTGCCCCCCTACCCGACAACCACCTTCTATACCTAACCTCAAAACAAAATTTGCACGTTTCAACTTTCCTTTCTCACAACTTATTTCCACCCTTTGCACACTTGCCTTCACTCACCCTTCTTCCTTTACCCCTGCTCTCCGCACTCACTGCCCTTTCTGCACCCACACACGCTGATTCCCTTCACCAAAGCCAAAAAACGCAACACTTGACACAAAAGAGTTCTCTCACGAAAAATTAATTTTCAAAAAAAAAAACAGTGTGAAGTATTTGCTGAACGGCCCCTAAATACTTATAGAAAAGTGAAAAGATTTACTGAACAATTGAACGAAATCTACTTTCTTTTTCTCCAAAGGAGTAAAAAATGACTCGAATTTTGAACTGAAAACGATCCATTTTTGACCAAAAATGGAATAGTTAAATTTTCAGTTAAGAATATTCATTTTCAGTCAAAAAAGGAATTTTCAATAAAATAGTTAAATTTTAAATCAAAAAGATGTATCTCCAACCAACAAAATCAAGTTTGAATAAAGTAGTCCAATTTTCAAACAAAAAATTAATTTTTTGCTAAAAAGACGAATTTGCAACAAAATACTTGAATTTTGAACTAAATTTTCAGCCAAAAATGAAATAGTTGAATTGTCAGTTTAAAAAATTAATTTTCAATTAAAAAATTAAGAAAATTATGTTTCAACAGAGCAGTTCAATTTTCATCCAAAAAGCTTACTTTTTTGGCAAAAAAAGACGAACCATTAATAAAATTCTTGAATTTTCAATTAATTTTCAACCAAAATATACATACGTAAAAATACATGGATGAATTTTAGCTAAAAGAAATTTAATTTTCAACTAAAAAAAGAATTGTCAAAAAAATAGTTAAATTTTCAACCAAAGATATGAAATAGTTTCTTTAATTTTATAGATAATAATAATATATATAAACAAATAAAAATAAAAAACATACATTTTCAAGTTTCAATGATTAATACCAAAAATTAATTAACAAATTTTTCAGTTTAAAAATTAATTTCTAAACAAAAAAAAAAGAATTTCCAAGAAAAAACTTACATTTTTAAGCAAAGCAAAAAAAAATGAATCTTGAACTGATAAAATCAATTTTTAATCAGTTATTTCAACTTTTAATCAAGTTGTTGGAATTTCATCTTAAATGATTAATTTTTTTACCAAAGAAGACGAATTTCCAACAAAATGCATGAATTTTCAACTAAAAACGATCAATGTTCAACAAAAAATAAAATAGTTACATTGTTGGTTTAAAAAAATTTCAACCAAACAGTTAATTTTCAACCAAATAGTTAAATTTTCTGTGAAAATAATATAATTTTTAACCCGAAAAGACGAATGTTGGACAAAACTTTTAAGCCAAATAGTTGGATTTTAAACTAAAAACAATATTCTTCCCAAAATGGAATAGATGCAGTTTAAAAAACCGACTTTCGATAAAAAAGGAATTTGTAACACAAATATTAAATCTTTAACCAATAAAATGAATTTTCAACAAAGTAGTTCAACTCCCAACCGAGTTAGATGAATTTTCTAATAAAAAATATAATCTTTTAATTGACAGTGGAATTAAAAAAAAATTTAATTTTCAACCAAATAATAAAATTTGTAATCAGACAAGATGAATTGGATCGAATACAATAATAATAATTAATAATAAAAAAAAAACAGAAAGTAGAAAAAAAATATGAATTCTCTACAAAATAATTGAACTTTCAACAAACAAACAAAATAAACAAAAAAAATAATTTGTTTGAATAATTAATAATAATTATAATCTTTCCCGCCGAAAGGGAAACGGCTTAATGGTATGAAAAAAAAAATTAAAAAGTAGATTTGGTATAATTTTTAGTCCTTTTTCGCGCTCAAAGAGTAACAAATTCAGGATAAATTCATAAGTCCTTAATTAAATTCAAGTTACATTCAAAAGAATTCAAACGTACTGGAAAAAATTTTTTAATCGAAAAAATTCTATTGATTTTCTTAAAGTTGGAATGAATTTAGAGGAATTGAAGGTAAACAAGAAGAATTCGATGAAATTCATAGCAATTCAAGGAGAATTTAAAAAAAAAAATAAATAAATAGGAAAAAAATTAAAAATATTAAAAATCTTCATTGAATTCAGTAACTTTTAAATGTGCTCAGAAAAATTCCAGCGAATTCAAAAGAATTTGATGAAATTCCTAAGAATTCAAGGTGAGATTAAAAAGCTTCAGGATCAATTACATATAAACTTTTGAAAATTCAAAAAAGTCCATTGAATTAAGTAGAACTGCGTGAATTTAAAAAAACTCAAGTGACCCTGCTGGAAGTAAAAAGATAGAGATCCTATCCTTTTGAATCATTTTGAATCTTCATGATCGAAATAGATAGAGAAAATGTATCCCATTCTATCCCTTCGTCAATCTAAATTCGCGTCAATTTTTTTCAATCCTGTCTTTTCTATCTCATGCTATACTTTATCTATCCACGTCAATCCTTTTCTATCTCTCTACCAATCGAAACTCCTGTTATGTTTTCCAATCTCCTTTTCCCTATCTCTTCTTATCCTCGATCTATCCGCGTCAATCTTTTTTTGTCTTTTTGTCTATATAAATTCACGTTTTTCTCTTCCAATCTCCTTTCCTCTATCTCATCCTATCCTACTTCTATCAACGCCAATCTTTTTCTATCTCTCGCTCAATATAAGCTACCGTTATCTTTCTTAATCTCCTTTTCCCTATCTCTTCTTATCCTTGATCTATCCGCGTCAATCTTTTTCTATCTTTTTGTTTATATAATTCACGTCTTTCTTTTCCAATCTTCTTTTCTCTATCTCACTCTATCCTGATTCCATCAACGTCAGTATTTTTCTATTTCTTTGTCAATCTAAACTCCCGTTATCTTTTTCAATCTCCTTTCCTCTATCTCTTTTCATCCTTCATCTATCCATGTCAATCTTTCTCCATCTCATTCAATCCTGATTCTATCAACGTCAATATATTTCTATTTCTTTGTCAATCTAAACTCCCCTTATCTTTGTCAATCTCCTTTCCTCTATCTTTTTTCATGCTTCATCTATCCAAGTCCATGTTTCCCCATCATATCTAATCGTGATTCTATCGACGTCAATATTTTTCGATCTCTCTATCAATCTATAGGAAAGATGAGATTAGAAAAGATAGACGGGAATTTATATTGAAAGAGAGAAAGGAAAATATTGACGAGTATAGATATAGGACAAGATAAGATAAAATAAGAGGGGGTTGAGAAAGATTGACGGGACTTTAGATTGACAGAAATATGGAAGAAGATTGACGTGGGCAGATGAAGGATAGGATGAGATAGGGAAGAGGGTTTCGAAAAATATGGACGTGAATTCAGATTGAAAAATAGATAGAAAAACATAGACGCTGATAGATGTATGATAAAGTGAGGTAGGGAAAAGGAGATTGGAAAAGATAGAAGGAAATCTGGATTAATTCAGAGATAGAAAAAGATTGACGTGGATAGATGAAGGATATGATTTGATAGAGATGAGGGTATTGAAGAAGGTACACGTGAATTCAGATTGAAAAATAGAAAGAGATTGATGTTGATAAACGTAGAAAAGAATGAAATAAAGGAAAGGACATTGAAAAAGATAGAAGGGAATTTAGATTGACAGTGAGATAAAAAAAGATTTATATGGATAAATAATGGATAGGAAGACATAGAAAAGACGGGGTTGAAAAAGATAGACGTGAATTTATATTGACGAAGAGATAGAATGGGATACATTCTCTCTATCTCTTTCCATCATTAAGATTCAAAATTATTCAAAAAGATAGGATCTATATCTTTTTAGTTCCAGCAGGAGACGCTAGGTGGCTTAGGGTAAAAGTAACCAACAAGTGAAAACAGTCTTCAGGCCTATAAGTAGAGGATAGAAAAAGATAAGAATCCTTGGTCACGAAGGATACAGAAAAAGATTGAAAAATATTGAAATTACTAATAGAGAGATAGACTAAGGGAAAGAAAAAGATAAGAGTCCTTGGTGACGAAGGATAGAGAAAAAGATAGAAAGTTGTTGAGATTAGGGATAAGAAAAGATAGCGTTTTAGGGATGCAAAGTGACCCACTGAGAGAGATAGAATAGTTCTATCTTTTCCTGTCCCCAAATTTTTATCTCTTTCAATCTTTTCAATTCCAGCAGGGGAATTAAAAAATTCAAGTTAGTTGAAAAAATCCAAGAGAATTCCCAAGAATTTGAAAGAACGCAGGTTAAATTAATAATAATTCAGGGTGAATTCCAAAAATTAATTTGAAATAATTAATTTAATAATTTTTTAATAATTTAATTTATTTATTAATTTAATAATTATTGAAATAATTAATAAAGTTCTTTAAATCTTTGAAACTCTACTCATTTCTAACCAAGGAAGTGACTAATGACTACAAAACAATTCAAGTTGAATTCAAAAGAATTCAAATGAATTGGAAAAAATTTTTAATCGAAAAAATTCCACTAATTTCAATAAAATTTGAGTTAATTTAGAGGAATTTAGGGAAACTAGAAGAATTCGATGAAAATCATAAAAAATGAAACTGAATTTAAAAAACAAGTGAGTTCAAAACAATTCAAAAATACGAAAAAATTAACTGAATTTGTAAGCTTAAAATGAGTTTAGAATAATTAAACAGAATTTTTTGAAATGCTTTAAAAATGAAAACTTTTTCAAGAATTTTTTAAAAATAATTCCTCTTTTTCAACTATTTTCAAGAAACTTTCCTTTTTCTCGTTTTATTACATAAGATCGAATTGAATTAATGAAATTTAATAAGAATATCCAACTATTTTTGCTAGAAAATTATTTTTGTGAGTAAAAAATCTGCTACTACATTTTTGGTTCAGAATTCACCTTGTCTGATTAAAATTTTTATTATTTGGTTGAAAATTTAATTTTTTTTTTTTAATTCCACTATCAATTAAAAGATTATCTTTTTTCTTAGAAAATTCATCTAACTCAGTTGGGAGTTAAACTACTTTGTTGAAAATTTATTTTACTGGTTAAAGATTTTTGTTTTACATTTGTTGTTGAAAATTCTTTTTTTTTATCGGAACTCAATATTTTCAAGTGCATCTATTCCATTTTTGGAAGAAAATTGTTTTTAGAAAATCCAACTATTTGGCTTAAAAAATTTTGTCCAAAGTTAATTAAAAATTAATTATTCAAATTAATTATTAATTTAAATTAATTAATTAAATTAATTAAAAATTTATTTTATTAGTTCAAGATTCATTTCTTTCCTTAAAAAATTTAATATTTCATTGGAAATTCGTTTTATTTTATTAAAAATTAATTTCTAACTGAAAACTTAATTATTCCATTTTTGGTATTGATCGTTCCAACTTGAAAATTCATGTTTTGTTGGGAGTTGGTCTTTTTTGGTGGAAAATTTATCATTTTAGTTTGAAATTCCCACAACTTGATTGAAAGTTAAAATAATTAATTAAAAATTTATTTTATTAGTTATAGATTCATTTCTTTGTTTAAAAAATTTAATATTCCCTTGGAAATTCGTTTTATTTTATTGAAAATTAATTTTTTAACTGAAAAATTAATTATTCCATTTTTGGTATTGATCGTTTCAACTTCAAAATTCATGTTTTGTTGGAAATTGGTATTTTTTGGTAAAAAAATTAATCATTTTAGTTGAAATTCCAACAACTTGATTAAAAGTTAAAATAATCAATTAAAAATTTATTTTATTAGTTCAAGATTTATTTCTTTGCTTAAAAAATGTAATATTTCCTTGGAAATTCGTTTTTTTTATTGAAAATTAATTTTTTAAGTGAAAAATTAATTATTCCATTTTTGGTATTGATCGTTTCAACTTGAAAAGTCATGTTTTGTTGGGAATTGGTCTTTTTTGGTAGAAACTTCAACAACTTAGTTTAAAATGGAACTACTTTGTTAAAAATTAATTTTCTTAGTTCAATATTCATGTCTTTGGTTACAAATTTAACTATTTTGTTGAAAATTCTTTTTTTTTTAGTTGAAAATTAAATTTCTCTTAGCTGAAAATTTAACTATCTATTATTACGTATGTATATTTTGGTTGAAATTTAATCGGTTTTACTTGAAAATTCAACTATTTTGTTAGAAGTTTGTCTTTTTTTTGCTAAAAAAATAATCTGTTTGGATGAAAATTAAACTAATCTGTTGAAACTTAATTCTGTTAATTAAACATTCGTTTTATTTGAATTGAAAAATAATTTTTTTTCAACTGAAAATTCAACTATTTCATTTTTGGTTGAAAATGTATCGTTTTTAGTTCAAAATTCAAATATTTTGTTGGAAATAAGTTTTTTTTTTATGAAAAAAATAATTATTTGTTTGAAAATTGAACTACTTTGTTCAAACCTGATTTTATTAGTTGAAGATTGATCCTTTTGATGGAAAAATTCGTTTTTTGATTAAAAAATAATACTTTTAACTGAAAATGTAACCATTGCATTTTTTGTTAAAAATTTGTCGTTTTTAGTTCAAAATTCTGTCGTTTTTTACTCTTTGATCGAAAAATGAAGTAGATTTGGTTTTATTTTTCAGTAAATCTTTTATTGATTAAAGATTTAATATTTTTGTTACAAATTCTTTTTTTTTCATCGAAAGTCAATTTTTGTAACTGCATCTATTCCATTTTAGGAAGAAAATTGTTTTTAGTTTAAAATCCAACTATTTGGCTTATAAATTTTGTCCAACATTCGTCTTTTTTGGGTTGAAAATTATATTATCTTCACAGAAAATCTAACTATTTGGTTGAAATTTAACTGTTTGGTTGAAGTTTTTTAAAAATAAAAATGTAACTATTCTATTTTTTGTTGAAAATTGATAGTTTTCAGTTGAAAATTCATGTGTTTTGTTGGAAATTCGTCTTCTTTGGTACAAAAGTAAATCATTTCAGATGAAATTCCAACAACTTGATTAAAAATTGAAATAACTGATTAAAAATTGATTTTA
>CAKNXH010001207.1:75336-87494 GCA_932178445.1 Andricus quercusramuli
ATAAATTTTCAACAAGATAGTTATATTTTCCACCAAGAGGATTATTTTTTTACCAAAAAGTTGAATTTTAAATAAAATGCATGATTTTCCTAATAAAGAGATAAAGTTTCAACCAAAAATGAAATAATCTTCAACTAAAATAATTAATTTTCAACAAAATAGTTCAAATTTCAAAATTGAAGAATATTCAAGCCGAAAATACAAATTTTCTACAAAACAGTTAAATCTTCAACAAAAAATTTCAGTTTCTCGCCAAACAGATTAATTTTTAACCAGACAGTTGCATTTTTAACTAAGAAGGATTAAATAACTATAAAATAAATGAATTTTCAAACCAAGAAAATGAATATTTAACAAAATAATTACATTTTTGATCAAACGAAATTTTTGAGTCAAGAAAGAAAAATTTTTTTCATTAAATTGCTGAATTTGCAAGCCAAAAAGACGAGTTTTCAAAAAAGCAGTTGAATTTTCAACCAAAAAGGATGATTAACAAAATTGTTGAATTTTCAAAAAAATATTTTATGTCAGAAATGGTTTGGATCACGTACTATTATCAAAATAATTTGAAACATTATTTCCAGTTTTATATAATTCACAAATTTTAATTTTTATGTTTCAAATTTTGAAGATATTATACTTGTTTTTTTTTTCAAGTAATTTATAATCCAAAAGTGGGAATATTTTTTACAAAGTTAAACTTAAAGAGAAGATTTTTTTATTGTGCAAATGATGCAAAATATAAACCATGTTTTTTTATTGTATCTTTTTTCTAATTTTTTTCTTAAAAAATCAGATTCACTTTTTCTTACCTAGCTTTTCAATTAATAATTTACAGAATTTTGCTTCTATACAGAAGATTTATTTCTGATTACAGTATTTTTTTTTAATTTCAAATTCAATTTTTAAACTAATTAAAATCCTTCAGATTTTATATTCTTTTATTATTATGACTTTCTTTTTTCTGGTTCAATCTACACTTCTTATTGAAGGAATTTAAATCATTATTTTTTTACCATGTTAAATTTTGCAAACTTCAGATAAAACATGTTTTTTTTGTCCTTTGTATTTTTTTTAAATAAAAAATTCTTAATTCAGGGGAAACCTCCCTACAGTGGATAATTTAAGCTACAGTGGATAATTATTAATTAAAAATACTAATGTGTGCAAAATAATGTAATTCAGTTAATAATTAAGACACTATACAATCTAATAAATTAAAATCAAAAATTTTTCTTTTATTTCTGCTCTTAATGATTATCCACTGTAGAAGTTTAAACATTGATCAATAAACGAATTTTTTTATTATTTATTCATTATAATATAATAAATATTTATTTTTATTCACCAATCAAATTTGAAATATTGTAAGGATTAATTAAATAAAATTAATAAAATTAAAAAATTAAATAAAAATAAGGATTAAAGATCATATTTTTGTAGTGTGCTTAATGAATATGATTTATTAATCCTCATCTCAAGATTTAGTGCGTCGTTCACATAAGGTTGACGATCACGTCATCGTAAACACAAACGCTGAAGAAACATCTTGCAACAAGAAAAGTAAATCTTCAGACAAATCTCTGATTTTTAAATTAATAATCATTTTCCTCGAAGTTGAAAAAATGTAAATATAAATCTAAAACAAGAATTAATTAGAAAACATTTTCCTCCAATGGAGAAAATATATTAGCAAAATTAAGTTCCTTATTTAAATAAGTAATGGTTTTCTGTACCAATAGATTAATACTTTGTATATAATTATTTACAAAAAAGGCCTATTCTACTTATTTCACTAATTTGTCACCTTTCTGACCCCGAGAGAATATTTATCAATATCTTCTTTTTTATTCGTTTTTCTAAAGTCCATCAAAGATATCCCTGAAACAAAAAAAAAACACAGTAAATGAAGTTTTTGAAGCTTTTTAACAGGGTGTCTACACAAATCCTGGAAAAAAAATTACCTAACAATTCCAGACTTTTTACAGGTATCGCAATATTTTTACAGGTAAAAAAATTTCAACCAAATAGTGGAATTTTCAACTAAAAAGGTTAAATTTTTAACCAAAAATGGAATATTTAAATATTCAGTTAAAAAAAATAATTCTCAAGAAGAATAAAAACAAATTTTCAACTAAAAAAGATAAATTCCTAAACAAAAATAGAATAGTTGAATATTCAGTTTAAGAAAATTAATTTTACATAAATAATATGAATTTTCAACCAAAGTAATGAATTTTCGACAAAAATTATAAATAGGTGAATATTTAACCAAAAAGATGAATTTTCAACCAAGATGACTCATTTTTGATAAAAAAAAAAGAATGTTCAAAAAATTACTTGAATTTGCAAGTAAAAAAGATTAATTTCCAACCAAGGAGATGAATTTTCAAATAAAATAATTGAATATTAAACTGGATTAGTTACATTTTCAGTTAAAAGAGTGAATTCATTTTAAAAGGTAAAATTTTCAACAAAAAATAGAAAAGTTACATTTTCAGTGAAAAAAATTAATTTGAATTTAACTATTTTAGTTTAAATTGATCTTTTTAGTTTATAATTCAACTATTACTTTTGAATATTCCATTTATTAGTTAAAAATTCATCTCTTTGGTTGAAAATTCATTTTTTTTGTAGAAAATTAATCTTCTTGGTTGAAAATTCATATATTTGGTAGAAAATTTAACTATTTTAGTTGAAAATTCATCTTTTTAGTTCACAATTCAACTATTACCTTTAAATATTCCATTTATTAGTTCAAAATTCATCTCTTTGGTTGAAAATTATTTTTTTTAACTGAAAATTTATCTTTTTTACTTGAAAATTCGTTTTTTTTGTAGAAAATTAATCTTCTTGGTTGAAAATTCATATATTTGGTAGAAAATTTAACTATTTTAGTTGAAAATTCATCTTCTTAGTTTACAATTCCACTTTTACAGTTGAATATTCCATTATTTTAGTTGAAAATTCATCTTTTTAGTTTACAATTCAACTATTATAGTTGAATATTCCATTATTTTAGTTGAAAATTCATCTCTTGGTTGGAAATTAATTTTTTTAACTGAAAATTGAATTCAATTTTTGTTTTAAACTTGATCTTGTATTTAATTAATTTGAATTTTCAGCTGAAATGGTGAATCTTCAAATGAAATAGTTACATTTTTAATCAAATGGATACATTTTCATTCACGAAGATTAACTTTCTACCAAGAAAGGAGAATTTTTAACAAAAACACATCCATTTTCAACTAAAAAACATCAATTTTAAATTAAAAATTGAATAGTTATATTTCAAGTTTAAAAAAATTAATGTACAACCAAAGAGATGAATTTTCAATCAAAGTGACGGAATATAAAAGTGGATGGGTTAAATTTTCAGTTAAAAAAATTAATTTTCACGCATTAGAAAAATAATTTTCAACAAAATAGTTAAATTTTCAACCAAATATATGAATTTTCAAGAAAATACATGATTTTTCAAGTGAAAAAGATAAATTTTTAAATAAAAATTGAGTTAAATTTTCAGTTAAAAAATTTAATTTTCAAATGATGGACATTCAACTAAAAAATAATTTTTAGCAAAAACCGTTTAAGTCTAAAAAAAGAAAAATTTTTCAGTCAAGAAAGAACAAAATTTTTATCCAATTTTAAACAATAAGCTGAATTTTCAATCCAGAAGGTTAACTTTCTACCAAAAAGGACGCATTTTTGACTAAATAAGATCATTTTTCAACAAAAAATAGAAAAGTTAAATTTTCAGTTAAAAAAATTAATTCCCAACCAAATAAAAAATGAAATTTTAACCAAATGATTAAATGCAATAATATATAGCTACTTTTACGAATGAAAAATCATTGTTATTTAATTTTATATTATGATTCAAAAAGATTTAAATACAATTTTCACACAAAAAAGAACTTTCAACCAAAAAGGTTAATTCTGTACCAAAAAACAAATTTTCAACAAAATAAATGAATTTTCATCCAAACTATTCAACTTTTAGCTAGAAAAGGTCATTTTTAAACCAAAAATGGAATAGTTAGATTTTTAGTTACAACAGTTAATTTTCAACTGAAAAAAAACGAATTTTCAACAAAACAGTTAAATTTCCAACCAATGTGATGAACTTTCACCTAAAATTATAAATCTTAAATTGAAATAGTTGAAGTTTAAAACAAACCGATACATTTTCAACTAAAATGATGAATCTTTAACTAGAATAGTTTAATTTTCAACTAAAAAATGTCAATTTTCAACCAGAAACTGAATAGCTAAATTTTTAGTTAAAAAAATAATTAAAAGAAAAACATGAATTTTTGAACAAAATAGTTACATTTTCAACCAAAAAGGTGAATATTCAATTAAATATATGAATCTTCAGCAAAAAAAATTAATTTCTAACAAAAGATGTAAATTGTCAGCCAAGAATTTGAAATTTCAACCAAAAAAGATAATTCGCAACAGAAAATTGAATAGTTAAACTTTCAGTTGAAAAAAATAATAATTTTCAAATTTTAAGAACAAATTGTCAATAAAATAGTTAAATTTTCAGCTAAAAAAATCAATTTTCAACCAGAAATTGAATAGATAAATTTTCACTTAAAAAAATTAATGTTTAAAAAAATCATGAAATTTTCGAAATAGTGAAATTTTCAACCAGAGATAAATTTGTAATCAAAATTATGAATCTTCAACCAAAAAAATGAATTTTTAACAAAAGATTTTAGCTGTCAACCAATAATTTGAATTTTGAACCAAAAAAGATGAATTGTCAACCAAAAAGATTAATTTTCTACGAAATAAGACGAATTTTCAAAAAAGATATGAATTTTTGAATAAAAAAGATAAATGTTCTACAAAAATTTGAATAATTGAGTTTTCATTTAGAAAACAATTAATTTTCAATTTAATAAAATAAATTTGTAACTAAAAAAGATAAGATGAAAATTTTCATCAAAAAGATGAATTTTCAACTCAGGAGATTGGTTTTCGACCAAAAACGACGAATTTTCAATCAAATGGTTGAACTTTGAACTAAAAAAGATACATTTTCAACCAAAAATAGAATATTTAAGTTTTCATCCAAGAAAAAATGAATTTCAAGCAAAAAAAAAGACAAATTTTTAACTGAATACTTAAACTTAGTTTAAGAATTCCAGAAAAATTTTAGAATTCCAGGAATTCCAGGTTTTCCAGGTGAGTAGACACTAGGGTTCTCCAAATTTTTTTCGAATTTTCATACATGACGCTCGGAAATTTATTCGAAACCACAAAAAAATAAATCCAATTTTTTTAATGATGTATAGAGGTGGCGCAAACCCCATGAAATTGAACACGTATTTCCCATAAGAAAAAGGACGGCCATATTAGCCATAGAATACGAATAAAATATTACTTTTTAAATATCACCACCATAAGTCTGTTTTATAGGATCCCAAAAAAAACCTATAAGTGAAAAAATGGGGTTTACGAGTTTTTGGCGCTAATTATGATTTTTTGTGTTTTTTTTATGCAAATTGTTTCTAATATATGAAATACTACTTTATACTGATAATGAGATGTTTACATAAATTGTTTAAACGACACATTCTTGTTTTTAGCAAATTTTATTTTAGAATAGAAAGTAAGTCGCGGTTTTTTCAAAAATTTTCCACTTTTTATCCAATTTTCATTTTCTGACTTTCGACTTTTTTGTTCATTTAGAGTTAGTTAAAATTTAATTCAACTTGGCAAGTATAATTGTTTAAATAAATTATTATTGTTTATAGCTGTTTTCTTCTACATTAATACTTAAAAATAATACTTTTTGTTCACTTTTAAATTAGATCGAAGTAATAGTTAATCCAAGTCAAGAAAAACAATTGATTAAACAATTTATTATTGTTAATAATATTCTCTTGGCTCAATGATAGAAAGTTGCAGTTTTTTCTGAAATTTTAAGCTATTTGTCTATTTTTTACTTAGCGTGGCTTAATAATTTATTAAATTTAGCAAAAATAATTGTTTAAACAAATATTTATTTTTTGTAACTATCCTAATCTATATTAATGCCGTGGCTAAGGTTTTTTCTGAAATTTTTAACTTTCTGTCCACTTTTAACTTAGTTAGGTAATAATTAATGAAAGTTAACAAAGATAGTTGTTTAAAAAACTTATTGTTTTTAGCAAATTTTATCTTGGAATAGAAAGAAAGTCACGGTTTTTTCAAAAATTGTCCACTTTTTATCCAATTTTCATTTTCTGACTTTCGACTTTTCTGTTCATTTAGAGTTAGTTAAAATTTAATTCAATTTGGCCAGAATATTTGTTTAAACAAATTATTATTGTTTACTGCTTTTTTCTTCTACATTAATACTGAATAGTTGCAGTTTCTTTCTGAAATTTTAACATTTACAAATTTTTGTTCACTTTTAAATTAGAGCGAAGTAATAGTTAATCCAAGTCAACATAAATAATTGACTAAACAATTTATTATTGCTAATAATATTCTCTTGGCCTAATGGTAGAAAGTTGCAGTTTTTTCTGAAATTTTAAACTATTTGTCTATTTTTTACTTAGCGTGGCTTAATAATTTATTAAATTTAGCAAAAATAATTTTTTAAACAAATTTGTATTGTTTATAACTATTCTAATCTATATTAATGCCGTGGCTACGGTTTTTTCTGAAATTTTTAACTTTTTGTCCACTTTTAACTTAGTTAGGTAATAATTAATGAAAGTTAACAAAAATAGTTGTTTAAACAATTTGTTATTGTTTGTAACTATCTTCTCTTAGATGAGTTATTAAATTTAAATTTTCATAAAAAAAGTAACTAAGAGCCTCTTTTCTGGAATTAATATTATTATTCATTATTTGTTTCTAAATAAAAAGTCAAATAAAAGCTCAAAATTTCAGAAAAATCCGCACCTTTCTAGCATTACTCCAGAAGAAGATATTATTTTAAGATATTATTAAAATTAATTATTATTGGTTAGACAATTATGGCTGACAAATTTAATTATTACCTCACTCTATTCTAAAATTGGACAAAAAGTGGAAAATTATTGAAAAAACCCAAAAATGACCAATTTTCAACAAAATAAACCAGTTTTCAAACAAATAATAACATAGATTTTCAACCGAATAGTTGAATTGTCTACTAAAGACGATAAATTTCCATCCAAAAATGGAATAGTTAAATTTTCAATTAAAAAAATTAATTTTCGTAGAAAAAAAAGGATTTTCAAGAAAATAGTTAAGTCTTCAACCAATATAATAAATTTGAAGAAAGGTAGTTTAATTTTCAATCAAGTAGTTGCATTTTCAATTAGGAAAATTCATAATTTCTAAAAAAAAAAAATTTACTGAAAAAATATGAATTTTCAACCAAAACTGGAATAGTTAAATTTTCAGCAAACAAAAAAAAAATTTTTAATGCAAAAAAAATCATTTTTGACAGAATAGTTCAATTTTCCACAAATTAAAGAAGTTTTTAACAAAGTTGTTCTACGTTCAACCAAAAGGTTGAATTTTGAACCAAAAAAGGTGCATTTTTAATAAAAAATTTAATAGTTGAATTTTCGACTAAAAACGATCAATTTTCAACCTAAAATAGAATAGTTGAATTTTCAATTCAAAATATTAATTTTCATACAAAAATAAAGTTTTTCTAAACAAATAGTTCAATTTTCAGCCAATAAGATGATTTTTTATTAAACTTTTTAGATTCCAACCAAGTAATTGAATTTTTAATAAAGAAAATGAATTTTCTAATAAAAAAAGAGATGAATTTACAACAACAAAAAAACGAATTCTCAATAAAATAATTTAATTTTTAACTAAAAATGATTAGTTTTCAGTAAAATAGATTTTAACTAAATAGCTGAATTTGGAACCGAAGAGAGGAATTTTCAACTAAAATGATGAATCTGCCATTCTGCAACCAAAGAATGAATGTTTAATAAGTAGGTCAACTTTTAACAAACAAAAAAAAAAAATTCTCTACAAAACAGTTGAATTTTCAATCCAAAATTATTAATTTTCTACCAAAGAGACGAATTTTCTAATCAAAAAGACGAATTTTCAACAAAAAAAAATTTTTCAGCAAAGACAGAAAAAAATATCAAAGAAATTGTTGAACATGCAAGCCAAAAGACAGCATTTTCAAACAGAAAATAATAATTTTCAGCAAAAAAAGTTCTTTTTTAACCAAAAAATTGCAGTTTTAATCAAAAGAGAGAAAATTTCCACCAACAGGATTAGTTTTCTACCAATAAAGACCAATTTTTGACTTGAAAAAAGATTAAATTTCAGCAAAAAAAAAATGGGAAAGTTACATTTGTAGGCTAACAAATTAATTTTGAATTAAAAAAAGAATTCTCAGCAAAAAATTCAAATTTTTAATCAAAGAGATCAACCCTCAAACAAATCAATTTTTAACAACGTCGTTCAAGTTTTACCCAAGTGATTGAATTTTCAATTTAAAAAATATCAATTTTCAGCCAAAAATAGTTACGTTTTTAGTTTAAAAATTATTTTTCGACCAAAAAAAGGATTTTTTTACCAAAAAATATGAATTCTCAACGAATAATGTAATAGTAGATATTTCAAATAAAAAGTATGACTTTTTAATAAAAATTGTTGAATTTGCAACCAAATAATAAAATTCTTCACTACAACTGCTGTCGTCAGGATGAACCAACTGTAAGAAAAAAATTAAAAATACAAGACAAAGAAATTATTAACGAAAATAATTATTAGTCCCAAACTTCATTTTTAAAATTCTCTAACTTTGCCCCGACCAATTTTTTATTTGCTCTAACCATTAATATTCAAATACCATTTCGATTATAGTTTCGTGATTTTCACCGTGATAAAATAAACAGTCTCTTGTTAAGAAGGTAATATTTTTTCATTCAGCAGAGAAAAAGTTAAAAAAATTATTTATTCTTTATAAAAACCAAAATTCCAGAACCACGAGCAAAATTCAAGGACTTTTCCAGGTTTTTTTCAGGTAAAAACGAATTCCATGACTCTTTCAGGTTTTCAAGGATTTCCAGGACACTAGACGCCCTGTTATGGGAAATAAAAAAAAAATAAAATATAAATAAAAATACAAAAAAAATAGATTTATTTTGGTGTGGATTTTGGAATTTTGTGAAAATTCTGGACCACCCTAGTAGACACCCTGTTTAATTACTTTCCAACTGTTAAATCATATTATCTTACACTTCTTCTGTGTCGCCAAGAGCACCTGTATCAACAAACAAAAATTTAGACGCTTTTTCCTCAACATCCCAGTTTTTCTTCACAATATTTTCTTTTTTATAAACTTTATCCGATGGAAGCTCTTTTTCATGCAGATTTCTTACAACATTCGCAACCGTTTGATCCGTGATTCCCAATGTTGCCGAAAACGTCTTTTTACAAACTCTTATTCTTTTACCTTCAAAATCAAAAAAGTATCTTCTCGTAAAATATACAGTTTTATACATCTCTCCAGCTTCATTGTTGGCAATTGACAATTCAATATTGCGATCAAGGTATTCAGATCTTTGATTAGAATCAGATAGTTGCCAGAAATCCTGAAAAATTGCCTTCCGATCTTCATCACTGATCAATCTTTTACCACAGCTTAGCTTGCATTTTTCAACCTCACACATGCTTTTCATTTTTCCTTTTGGAGGTTCCTTTTTTTCATATTTACAAAGTGCCTTGTTGATCCACATCGAGCTGACACCTAATGTTGCTCCAAACATAATTTTGCAGACCCTAGTCGGTTTACCATCGACATCAAAGCTGTAACATCTGGTATGATTTCTTTTCGATCGTGGTCTTCTCGTCTTCGTTTTGATCAATTTAACGTTGCGAGAGATGTATTCCCATTTTTCCGTATGACTGGGTAATTTCCAGAAATTATGAAAAATTTCTACTCTCTTCTCCTGGGGTAGTCTTTTGCTGCAGGACAGTGTGCACTTCTCAGGGAGACAGGCATTTCTCATCTTTTGTGTAGGACCCCTTTTTCTTTTTCTGGTATGATTGGTTTTTTTGATAAATTCCGGATTGGATTGAGAAGTCGTTTCGAGTACTTCGACATCTAGAACATTGTCTTCTGCAGATTCTAATTCTAAGTCCAGTTCTTCCTTGATGATAATCTCGGGTTTTATATCTACAGCTTGCTCAACATCCTTGCTGATTCTGAAAAATAAAACAGTTTTTTGTTTAATCAAATCATGGAAAAAATTCCATGACAATTCCAGGTTTTTACCAGATATTTCTCGACTATTTCCAGGCATCATTTTTCTTAGAAAATTCGTATTTTAGGCTAAAAATTTCCACATTTTGTTAGAAAATTAAGCTTTTTGGTTGAAAATGAACTTATTGATTGAAAATTCCTCTTTTTTGATTGAAAATTCAACAATTTAGTTAAATTTTTAGCTTCTTGACTGTTAAATCTTTCTTAGTTGAAAATTCAAAATTTTGGTAGAAATTTAACCTTTTTTGGTTAAAACCGCAACTTTTAATTCATAATAAAAATATTTTTTTGTTGAATTTAACTTGTTGAAAATTAGTTTTTTTCATTGAAAAATTATTTTTTAAACTGACAATTTGACGATTCCATTTTTCGTTTGAAAAAATATATCTTTTTAAGTTGGGAACTCAACTATTGAGTTTAAGATTCATCTTTCTTGATTGAAATTTCATCTATTTGGTGGAGGATTCAACTATTCTGTTCAAAATTCATATATTTCTGTTAAAAATTCAACTGTTTTGGTACAAATTTAATCTTTTTTGGTTAAAAATACAAATAATTGGTTGAAAATTAACTTTTTTATTAAAAATTCATCTTTTTGGCCTGAATAATCAGCTATTTGGCTGTGAATTTCCGTTTTTTATTGAAAATGAACTTTCTTGCAGAAAATTCGTCTTTTTGGCTTTAAGATTCAACTAATTGGTTGAAAATTAACTTTTTTTTCAATAAGCACTTTCTTGTAGAAAATTCGTCTTTATGGCTTAAGAATTCAACCATTTAGTTGATTTTTTTTTCTTGACTGAAAAATCTTTCTTTTTGGTTTAAAAATTCATCTGTTTTAGTTGAAATTTAAACTTTTATTTGTTGCGGATGAAATTTTTTGTGTGCAAAATTCAATTATTTTGTAGAAAATGTATCTTTTTTAGTTAAAAAATCAACTATTTGGTTTAAAATGTATGTATTTTATTGAAAATCTTTTTTCTTTCTTAACTCGAAAATCTTTGTTGATTAAAAATTTCAGCTCTTTTATTGAAAATTAATCTTTTTGGTTTAAAAATTCATTTCTTTTGATTTAAAATAAAAATATATTTTGGTTTAATTATAAACTACTAAATTTTTCGTTGTTCATTTTTTTCGTTGAAAATTTAACTATTTTGTAACAAATTTTTGTTTAATATAATTTTTTAATGAAATGGTAGGTATTCTATTTCTGGTGAAAAATGTATTTATTTTGTTTGCAATTTGCCTTTTTGAAGAAATTTTAATTAAACTGTTTGGTACAAAATTAACTTTTTTGTTGAAAATTAACTTTCTCATAGAAATTATTTTTTTAAATTAAAATAATTTGTTCAATGAACTAAAAAATATGAATTCTCCACAAAATAATTAAACTTTCAACAAACAAAACAAATAAAAAAATAATAATCTGTTTAAATAATTAATTTTAAACAAATTATTAAACTTTTTAAAAATTTCAAATAATTTTTTTTAACAATTAATTTTGAAAAATTATTAAACTTTTTTTTTCAAATTTCAATTTTTTTAAATTAATCTTTTTTCGTTGAAAGTTCAATTATTGTGTATAGAATTCATATTTTTTAGTTCACAACATTCAACAATTTGGTTTTAAATTATTGTAATTTGTTGAAATTTTGTCTTTCTTGACTGAAAAATCCTTCTTGGTTAAAGTGTCAACTCTCTTTTTGAATTAAAAGAAATTTTCAATCAAAATTTAACTATTTTGTAACAAATTTTTTGTTGTTGTTTAAAATATAATTTTTTACTGAAAACTGAGGTATCCCATTTCTGGTAAAAAAATTATTTATTTTGTTTAAAATTTGTCTTTTTGAAGACATTTTTTCTTATCAGTTTTGAAACTTAACTGTTTAGTACAAAATTAACTTTTTTATTGAAAATTAACTTTCTC
>CAKNXH010001209.1:0-38736 GCA_932178445.1 Andricus quercusramuli
TTTTTTTTACAAATTTAGGATAAAAAAAAGAGGAAGTAGCGTAAGTTTATATTTAATAATTTTATGATGAGGTAAGTGGGTCTCCTCCGAGACGTAACACATGCTTGCATTTTGAATGTTGATTGGGAATTCATTTTAATTTAAATAGAAACTAAAATTATGTGGCTCCTCGTAACGACCCTGAATCTGATTTAACCATTAGGACCTTGTTGTGCGAGTGAGTTTGAACATAAATAAAATTGAATCTTTCGTAACGACCCTGCACCTTATTAAATAATAAGGACCTCGTTGTGCGAGTGAGATTAAATAAAAAAAAATTATAATAGCACTTCTCGTAACGACCCTGCACCTTATGTAACAATGAGGACCTCGTTGTGCGACTAGAGCTTGGGATTTATAAACAAAGAAAAATAAGGAAAATGGAAGAGAGTCTAAAAAGTTCAATTATAAAAATTTAATTAAATTCAAAATTGTGATTTCTCGTAACGACCCTGCACCTTATTTGTCGATAAGGGCCTCGTTGTGCAATGAAAGCACAAAACTAGTGATAAATTATGTGTATTGATCTCAAATAGATCTTATTAGAAGGATCTATTAAAATACTTAAAAATCATAACATAATTACTCAATCATCTCTCCCTTGAGTGAATCCGCAATCTATCCTTTTTTTAGTGTTAAAATAATGATTTAAAAATCAGTGGGAAACTTTTTGTCGTGAAAATTAATCTTACTCTATTGTGGTTTGTTTTACTTTCAAATTTAGTTATAAAATGTTTAGGGCTAGTTTTAACGTCCTATCAGTATTGGAGTCAACTTTTATAGTTGGTTGCAATTTACTGGGCAGGAAAAAGTAAACGCAAATTGAACGAATCTCTCAATGAAAATAAATATCATTGAGATAAGTTTGAAATGCAACATTAACATTACTAAAAATTAGTAGAATTGTTAGTAAAATTAAGATCTTGAACTCAAATCAGCCCAGTGCAATTATAATTAGATTCAAATTATTGATGAACACAAAATTGATCCCCGGTTAGAAAAACGATAATGTTACAATATGTATATCCGAATATTGCAAAATTTATGAATTAATCTTTATGTCTTTTATTATTAATCATCATGATCTATTATTATCAATTATCATTGTTATAAACATTTACTATTTATATTCTGAATCATATTATAAAATTCTATGTCAAATTCTAAAGAACATGAAATCATACAAATGTGCATGCGCGGTCATTGACGTCACAACCAATCAGAAGATCGGAAGCCCCACGAAGGAACACGCGAGGCCCATCTACCCAATTGGTAGCCCAATTGGTGAAAAAGCTATAAACGTCACAATGATATGTGGCGGCCGACAAACCCTCGTGAAAATGCATTGGAAACACCGGCGCGTGTCCTCCCACCTACGCACTATTCCAGGATCTGGGTCAAGAATGCAATAAATCTTCTCAAAAATGGTACACGAGGGGACCATTTTTCCACCCCCGATCATATTTTCTGCCTATATATACCCACGTTTTTAAGGGTTAAGACAAGTTTATTTCTACCGACGAATCGCTGCTAAAAACTCTCCGGAACGTGTGAAAATTCAAATTCAAATAAAAACGAAAGAGTGGACTTCATAAAAAACGGGTCAATCTTCAAAACTAAAATCAGTGAAAATACTTTGAAAGTGAAAACTCAAAATTCAAAACTACTTTAATTGTTTCGAAAGTAAAAATCAGTGAAAATACTTTGAAAGTGAAAACTCAAAATTCAAAACTACTTTAATTGTTTCGAAACTAAAAATCAGTGAAAATACTTTGAAAGTGAGAACTCAAAAAATCTACAATTACTTAAATTACTCGAATTAGAGTCAGTGACCCCCGAAAAGTGAGAAAACCCTCCCAACAACTTCTCCAAAAATCTTTGTATTTATTACAAAAGAAAATCACGCTGAGTCCTGAAGCCTTATCCTTCCGGAGGGACTAAAACTTTTCGAAGGAGTCCATCGACAAAAGAAAGGACTGGGCACCTCTAAAGAGTCTAACTACTGAATACAGGATTATCGAAACGTTCCAAGCGACTACTCAACAAGCCTTCGGTAAGTTTGTTATACATTGCTATCCTTTATTTCTTTCTTTTCCTAAACATTATTAAAAAATCTCGTCAGTAAAGTGTTTTCCTTTTTTTTAAAGGCTGGACACTAAGACGAGGTTTGGCAGAAATTCATCAAGTTCCATGTTGTGGAAAACAACTCAAAATCATTCAATAAAACAATTTGACACCATTCACAAATCAAATATCTTGACCTACTTGCCTATGCCTATTCAACGGACACCAGCATCTTCGATACAAGAGCAATAAATATCTCAATCAACGTGACAGTTGTAGGAGGGTGAAACTCTGACAAAGAACACACGCAAACTTTATGCCTCTCTACGCATTAGAATATCTCAGTCTTTGTCATCTAGGAAGGGATAACATATATTTTGGTAAATGCCCCTTTCTCCATATTTGGGCACATTATGATTCCTCATCGCTGATTGGATATCCTATTAATTAACCCTTCGGACTAGGAAGGAATGTAATGCATCATAGCTACTGCGACACTTTCCGTAAATGAGCATACACATAATCCTCGATACCCATTGGATAATTAAATCCCTACCACTCTTTTACATAATTAATTATCAACGCTGATTGGAACCATGATGAATCCCTACTTCTAATACCACTCACCTCTACGGAAATCTTAGGAGGGATCTCGTGTATAAATACAGCTGATTTGGGAGCAGAAAAGCAGGTTAGGGAGTTTAACCCTCATCACTTATACGGGGTCACAATGACCCCAACATCAACTCCAGATTAAAATTTGAATAGGAGCGCGTTTAAATTAGGACCTGTGCTGCCACCTGGTACGACTTTGAGGTCTCTACTATACGCTCAACATGCTACCGTTGAGCCTGAATGCCTCTACTGCTTTTGTAGTTGAATGAACAAATTGTTAATAATTTTTTGGGGTCATTCTGACCCCATATAAGTATAGTGCTCGAGATCCATAAAAATCAAAGATTTTAGTTTTGTGTTTTTTTTTTGTACTCAAATAATCATGGTAATTTCAACTAAACTGAACGCACATATATTAATTTTTTTCCTAACCTACAATTTGATATTTTTAACATTTTTAGTCACGATATAATTTACGTCGATCAGTTAGAGATGAATTGCTCGAGACAAATAATGATTCTGAGGATGACGCTTTTGGCGGAAATGCTTCTGAAGAAGAAATGGATCATTTGTCAAGTCAATCAGATGAAGATTACGAGAATGAGGATTCAGACAGTGAGCTAGAATCGGATCTTGAAAATGCTTCATTACAACAGCAATTGATTGAGATTCGAGAAAATAAAATTTCTGGTCGTCCAGTTAGCAAGATTCGAGGAAAAAATGGTTTTGTGTGGAACTTAAAGGCTCCAATTAGATCTGCAGGTACGTAAATGTGTGTCAATATGTGTAGTTCTTGCACAACAGAATATTCCGGACTATCGCTACGGCATAGCCCGATAAACCGAGTCAGTAAGTAAGCAAATAACTTACTAGAGAGTGAACTGAGTATCTGCTAGGACACGACAAGTTACTTTGCCGAAAGCTTGACAACATAAAAGTGGGCTCGTCACATAGATGGTAAGACCTAGAGCGTGCCAAACAGGGCGGTGAGACTCAGAAGAAGACGACAAGAAAATTCCAAGAACAGAAGGAACTCAGCACAGCCTATAGAAGAACGAAAGACGATTCACCATCTCAACGATTGCTGCCAACGAAATTAAAACAGACTAAGTAAACATAGAAAAAACTTGTAATATATTTAAGCCAATAAGAGAATAGATTTCCTTTGTGGACTGAGGAAGGCGACGGAAATTGAATCTGAGTTAATTCTATTTCCGGTGGGGTTAAGTTTATTGGTTTACGTTAAGATAGTCCTCGCACTCCAGACATCTTACCGTCAACAAATTATTCCATTACTTTGGTATAGTTGATTAGTTTGTAGCAATGAGTCGGTGAATATCAAAGTATTGAAGTACACTACAAAGAAGCCCGACATTAAACACCCGTCACAACAATCTAGTTAATAAGCACACTGGCGTTCAACGAACATAGATACAATTTAGGGACCTTGTGACGTTGCAAAATTCTTGCAACTCACAAATTCTAATTAATAAATTTCTATTTGACATTTAAAGATTTTTCGCAAATTCAGAGATTTAATTTTGTAAGGTCAGAAATTACGGCTGCAGTAAGGAAACTCCATGCCTAGGGCTAGATTTAAGATTTATGATTTTAAAGACTTATTCTGTTCGTTTCTTTTATTTTTTTGTAACGGATTCGGACTCGTCGAGACATCGAGGGACATCGAGGGACTTCTTTCGACTTCGAGACTCAAATGGGACGCCACTTGAGACTTTTAGAACAGCGATATTCCACCGACACACACTTCAGGCCGTTTGAATTCTCCCGCCTTTTCCACCTACTATCGTCTGCCAGACTCAAAGGAGCTGTGGATCCTCATCTGCAAGGATTCATGTTAGGATGCCGGCCAGTTTTGAAGCAACGCTACAAGTTGCGGAAAATCCGGAACGACTCATCTACCTGGCGTAGAACCTTTTTGGAAACTTCATGATGAGAAATTTCTTCATCAATTCCCAACATGACTAGGGAATCTCAATGCGCAATGCCCTCTTCACGTCGGCTGATACCAATTGGTACCGAACCAAATCCTGCTCTGATCAGCCAGGGTAATTTCGGGCTCCAGGAGGTGATCTAATGGGTGAATTGGAGAGTAAGGATGTCGAAATAACAAGGAAGGAAGGATGAAAACCGAAAATAACAGGGTACCGAGCAACACTTATTCATACGGCCCTGGAATGTAAACCCTGCACCCCGTCACCGCAGCGGCCTTACCACCAATAGGAACGCCGGAAAGAAGGAGGAGAAGGAACGCCGAGACCGAGTCCCGTACCCTTGCCGCTACGTTCGCTCTACTCTGCCAACCGCAGCCGTATCCACTCAAGTCTATTTTACCTCGTGTCGAGTCGACCAGTTTAATTGATTCTTTCTCGCGTTTTGTTCTCAAGCGATTCTCTGCACGAAGCAGTGAGGATTTTACTTCACAACTCCCCCAGCATCAGGAAGCTCATCGTCGACGTTCCAGAATACCACGGGTAAGGCCAACTCTTAAATTTTGAGCAAAAGGAAACTTCGCTCGACACGTGGTCATTAATAATGGAATTTTTGAATTTTGATATACTTTTGTAAAAATGGCATTACCCACGGTCGAGACGGAGGTTCTTTAACTGAGCCTTTTTCCTTGTTATACCATCTTTTTTGTGAAGTGTTCATAAATAATATATTTGAAATGTGTCTCCCGAATGTGAATTTTATGTGTAATTTTTTGGAACTGAGCCCCCAGTCGAGTGTTGCCATATAAAGTTTGTCCCCGTTGAGCATTTTAGATAACTTTCACATAGCCACGTAACGGAACCCCCAGGTTGAGTTGTGCCCCGAAACCCAGTTTTCGCTAATCATGAGTGAGCCTCTTTTTTTTGTGTTAACTTGGTATTGTGTAATTATTCGGAACTGTGCCCCAGTCGAGTTTTGCTACAATTTTTCTAATGTTGAGAAATATCACATCGAGTCCCATTCAAGTGCCACTCAGTCTAGAGCTTCCCCTTACCCCACCCCCTTTATTGTGAGCAAAATTTATGGACGTTGAACGTCGAGAATTGTGGGTGAATTTCAAATATGTTGTTGATAAATTTCGAATATAATTGTGTACTTTTCCGGGTGTATTATTGATTTAAAGTAGAATGGTTTAATTTTCATGAACGATTTTGCAAAATTAATGTAAGAAATGTTTATTGAAGCGTTGTTTAGTAGGTTTAAGTAATGTGTAAGGAAATTCGGTTAACTTGATTTTGAAAGTTTATTTTTCGTGTATGACACCTTGTTAATAACATTTAAGTAATTAGGCTATTGTAATTGATCGTCTCTTAAATGAATTTCATGTCAGTAGGATTAGGCGAGCTAAGCGTAAATTCTTTTTTTTTTTTGTAAAATGTGAAGGTTAGGGGTCATATGGGATTAATTGTTTGATTTATCGCTGGTTTTCGGGAATCTAGGTTATGTAGAGTTTTTTATTAGTGCAGAGTCCAGATAGAGTTTCGAATTCAGTTACTACTAAAGGAATAAATTAGGCTGCGATTAGTCATGGGTCGTTACTAATTTAGTGACGTTAGGCGGTAATCAATTTTGAGGTTAGGTTGTGTTTATGACTAGATTTCCGAAATCAGGGTTAAGAATTATATCTGGTTTGGACTTTAGTAAAAGAATCGAGTTAGATTATTATAAAATTCTGTGAATAGTTGTTTTGAGCCTAGTTAAAGAGGATTAAATTGAGTTTTTCTAGAAAGTTCGCTTAGCTCGATCCTAAGTCGTCATTTAGAGAGATTATTTCCTTTCACTGAAATTGCCTAGCATGGAGTTCCGGGCAGAGAAGCCTAACCACTCAAGGTTAGTTTAGGTCGAGTATTTTAGGTTAGGATTTAAGATTTTTCCTTATTGTGAACATGTCGAGAAAATTATTATTTGAGCCTTGAACGAATTTTAAGATTGTAAACCATCAGATTTGGTCGAGATCAGTCATATTGCCAAAGATCAATTGTTAAATCGGGCTTGTTATTTCACTTTTTTTTGTTAACCAGCATTAAATAAATTACCTGTTCTTATTAGTGTAAATGTTGAGTTGTCATTTATGGACATTGTTGAACCCTCTTTATTTGCGAACCACGCCCAACTACCGAGTCTGAGCTGACCGTGCGAGAAGCCGGTACACTGCGTTCCTAGGATTGAGTTTAGTTTATCGTTCTTTTTGAGATTTTTGGATTTTTATTTAATTGATTTTGAGGTTTGAATTTTTGTGGATTTAAGTGGCCTCGAACAGGCCTGGCGCTCAACGGAAAATTTAGATTTTTATGAAATTTACGGGAAGCAGTGCCGAAGGTATGTAGTAAATTTGATTATTCAACCATAATTAAATTGCAACATTTCAACCTACAATTCCGATACTGACAGAGACGAACGTTCGACAATAGAAAATCACTTTACTTCAGCAAAAAACATGTCTCGTGCAAACTCACCCATTCCCAACAGCACAGAACAAGTGCTGCAAACGATCATGGGTAAATTGTCCAGTATAGAACTCAATATCTCTATACTACTGAAAGAAAACGAAAATAGGATCCAAGAGATAGGAAGACTAGTTAAAGCAGCAGGAATAAACCCCAACATAGAAACAGATAAAGAAGGTCAAAACGATGAAGCGGAGAAATACAAACAACTCCCTAATACGGCACTCCAACAAAAACCGTTAGAAACCGAAAAGAGGACATCTGATTATGATGACTACAGGCGTGAGTCTAGGAAACGCCCACAATCAATCTTTCGAAAGCGAGAGTCATTAGAAAGGACCAATGATGTACACACCGAAAGTTCCGAGGAAGAGAAAGATTACTTTCACTCACCACCGTCTACTTTACAACCTTACAAACATCAATGGTGAGATGAGAAGCCCCAGACAAACAATAAATGTAGAAAATATTTACTCTTCAGGACAAACAAACCAAGTAATAAATAACATTCCTGCTAAAGATCTGATCCGTACAATTAAACCAATAAACGGACAGGACGACATGGGAGTCGAAGATTTTATAAAAACGGTAAAAAGAGCACACAAAAGGTGCTCACAACCTGAATTAATATTAGATTTAATTTTATCTGAGAAAATCACGCATCAGGCAGAAAAATGCCTTAGATACACACGCATCCGTGATTTCAACAAATTACATGAAGCATTACGTTCCAACTTGAAAAAATGGGTTCCGTAAGTGCCATACGCGGTCAAATCGATAGCTGCAAACAAGGACCAACGAAAACCACTCAAAACTTTAATATGCGATTCCGAGAAATATCCAATGATTTGAATTACGCAGTGAAAGCTTCCTATAGTGGGCCAACAAAACGAAACATCGCAATTCAAATCGAAAAGGAGGAATGTCTGAAGAAATACCTGTTAAACTTGAGGCGAGAAATAAGACTCCAAGTGAAAGCACAGAAACCTAGTGACCTCGCAGAGGCACAGAACAACGTCATAGAGATGGAAATGTGGCTGAGAGAAGCGCAACAAAATACATCTACGCGCAATAGCCTCTCACTTCGATTACCTACGCGCCCCAATATATCAATGCCTATGAAGCAATTCAAGCCGAGGCAAACCATTCCTATTACAGGGTCTACGCCCGCACGACCAGTTTCATGGCCACCATTCGACAAAAGTAAACAAACCTGCCATAAGTGCGGCAAGCCAGACTCTTTGCAGCCCAATGTCACTCCAAGAATCCAAATTTTTCAATAGGCCAATATGGCAACAGACCCCCTCAGGTGAGAAACATTCAGGAGGATGGGGAAATAATCTTTTTCGAGCAAATGACAGGAGAAGAAGTGAGCGATCAAACCCATTACGAGGATACAGCAGAGTATCAGCAGTCCATGGACGATTACAATCAGTCCCTGGAAGAAAACACGACGGATCACCATATCGACTTTTAGTCGATTCAGGGTCTTCCATCAATCTAATAAAAAGGGATTCAATACCCAGGAAAGATTCAGCAATAACTAATAATAATAATAAAATAAAATTTAATTTTTAAAATTCCGCTCTAAATAAAATGACCAGACTATACCTAAATTGACTGGATCATGTAGAAGATCCAGTAGCAGATACAATTTGGAAAATTATATCATTATATATTGACGTTTACACCTTGGATAATGACCCATTACCATGTACTACTTCGACTGAACATGAGATAGGACTAAAAACCGGCAAAATCATCAATATTAAATGTTACAGACCACCCTAATGTCATAAAGATGAAGTGGAAAGACAAATGAGTGAACTATACGACAAAGGTCAGTATGCCCATGATCTCGGGCAAGTACACATGGCGATGGCCAAAAATCGAAAAATAGTTTTTTATTAACAAAATTACAAACCCGAGACCATGGGCAAAAAACTCAAAAGATTTCATAAAACTTCAATTTAAAAAAACTTATTAACCATTTAAAAAATATTATTATCAAAAATTGATTCGGACACTCCGACTTAACTACGAAACTAATACGAAATGCTATACTCTATTTAATCTAAGGTAAGATTACATCTTGAAAATGTTTGTACATTACTATGTTATAATTTACTTATAAAATATTAATTTACCTACAGCCTGTTAACTGATGAGGTCCGACGTCGACGGACGAAACTGTATTTATTATTTTTAACATTGATTTTTAATAAACGGGCCAGTAGACAAAAAACGATTTTACCATCCTACCAATACGACAAAGGTGTTATACGAACGAGTAATAGTCCTTTCAATTCACCTATATGGGTCGTGCCTAAAAAAGCGGACACTTCAGGAAAAAAGAAATGGCGAATAGTTATAGATTTTCGCAAAATCAATGAAGATACCAACCAAGATGCGTATACCTTACCAATTATCGATGATATACTCAATCACTTCGGCGAAGCTAAGTTTTTCTCCACATTTGATTTAAGCAGCGGATTCGACCAAATTCCTATGACCGAAAATTCTATAAAATGTACAGCTTTTGCCACACCCAATGGCCATTTTAAATTTACAAGAATGCCGTTTGGGTTGAAAAATGCAACCGCAACCTTCCAGCGCATGATGGATAATGCATTAAGAGGATTAGTATACCTGGACGACATCGTCGTTTTTGGCAGTACTTTAGAAGAACATAACAATAATCTAAAACTACTATTAGAACGACTATATCAGATAGGATACAACCCGATAAATGCGAATATTTACGACCAGAGTTGGAATAACTAGGACACTTAATTACAGCTGAAGGAGTAAAACCTAATCCCGCTAAAATACAAGCTGTGAGAGACTTAAAAAAACCGAAGAATATCACTGAAATACAATCATTTTTGGGATTAGCTGGATATTATCGTAAATACATTAAAAACTTCTCTCATATAAGTAAACCGTTAACAGAGTTGACAAAAAAGAACATCCAATCCTCCTGGACGGACAAACATACAAAAGCTTTTAAACAGTTTAAAGAATTAATCGGTAAAGCACCTGTATTAAGATAACCAGATTACGACAAAGAATTTACATTAACTACTGACGCCTCAAATATCGGTCTAGGAGCAGTATTCTCACAGGAAGGACATCCTTGCTGTTTCATATCACGAACCCTCAACGAGGCAGAGCAAAATTATTCTACTGCAGAAAACGAATTATTAGCAATTGTGATATATGGATATTGATGTATGTATACTCAGTATGTATACTGGGCCAGTATAGCCTGTACAGTGCAGGCTGTACGTAGTGTTGTATGTATGTAGTGCTGGCTGTATAGCTGCTACAGCTGGGCATGAGTATATATCATGTATATGAATCGGGTGGAGATCGGACGAAGACATATTCTCAGACATACTGGGCCGTCCATCTTTTGAAATCCCAGTCGCTAACAGGAAGACAGATGGGGACTACTCAATCCTTAACGATGCGCCAGCGAGAGCCATGGCAGACTTCGCACCTACCATCACAGAAGAATCGATGAGAAACGCATTATCTATTGTCGTAGCCACAAAAATAATGTGGTATTTGACGAATCATCACCTGGGTGGAACAACAGCGACTGGATACCTCCTCAAAGTCATCAAAGCAAAGTTTCCGGACACTGCAAATATGAATGCGGAATGGAATGAGCTTGCCCACACAATTGGACATTGGGCGAGCACTATTGCTATCATGCGAGTCATGGAGGTCCCACGTGTGAAACACTTCAACTCCTATCTAAATAACCATCCTTCAACACTCACCGTGGCGGAAGATGCCAAACTTAGAACCCGGTCATTACCGTCTGGGACACACAAAACAGCAATTGCCTATGCAGGCGGAAAACGGTTAGCTGCTAGCAGTTACGCTGTCTACTGCCCCGATATTGGTAGTTTGTCTGGCATTTGCGATGCTTACGCTGCGGTCTTGCGCGACCCTGCTGCCCATCATGTTGGAGCAGACTTCCTCTGTGGTAGACGTGCCATTGATTGGACTGACAGCACTGCCAACGCATGGCTAGGTAGGATAGGCATGTTTCTCCACGTCATGTTCAGAAACAATGTATGTATAACAATACCACTATAGCGACTTGGCGCTATGTATATGTTAGGCTGTGGTGCAGGACAACCACGTCTCGATGAGACGCATATGGTTGCCGCACAGCCTAATAAAAAGGATGAGTGCGTTTCGTCCCGGGTCCGCCACTGGACTCATCAGTATGGAAAATAAATTTGCAGACTGTCTGTCACGATTATTTCCTTTGCAAGAAACAGGAGACACTCTACAAGCAGCCCTGGATCTAAGTGGAATAAATACCGAAGACTTCGAGAATCTTTTGCCCGATATAGAAGTTCCTTCAACAAGAGGAGAAAATCTCAACACTCCTCCGCCCACGACAGAACAATAGAATTTTAATAAAAAACAAGACGATGTAGAACCAGGAACCTCTTGTTTATAGATCTCAACAAAGAACAGAACTCTCACTAGAGTAATAAAGAAACCCAACGCAGGAGGAAAATTATGGAAAAAGATACAAAAAAGACCCTCTAGTGATAGATCCCAAGAAGTATTACCACCATATGACAAAAGAATATGATTAACTAAACTGCTAGAAATCATAAATGGTTTCAAAGATAGACGATTGAGCATTGTACACCTCCACTTCATCGATGCTACGATTACACCCATAGAAAAGATTTGGTTGGACACATTATTAGAATATAGGGTGCGCAAGCTCCCGAATCAAGCCGTCCCTGGGCACTACCCTATAAGTAGCTGCGACGATCTTTACAGCGCATTAAAAACAAATTTAGCTACTACAACCACTCTAGAAACGTGTCGTAGTAAACTTGAAACAATCAGACAAAATTACGATTCAGTACAGTTTTATAATCAAAAATTTAGAAACGCATATAATGAATTGATTTATACAATTCAATCAGAATATTCGTCCAGAATAGAGCAGAAATTAGCTCTTCAAATGGAGGAAAAATCTGCCACCAATAGGTACGTTATGAACCTACGCGATGAAATCAGCCATCAAGTGCGACCCTTCAAACCCAAAAGTTTGAACCAAGCTTTACAGCAAGCCCTGGAAGCAAATGTGTGGTGCAGAGAACATCCGCGAACGAAAGTTTTAATAACGCATCGACAAGTACAACCAAGTGTTCTTAGACTACCCATGAGGAACATACCGGTAGCTGCGGCCCGAAATCAACAGCTACAAATGCGAAATCAACCCTCCGATAGTCTGAACCACGGAATACCTTCACAACATAGGATGCAAATTACTGGTAACTTTTGTAAGAAACAGGGTCATTTGGAGAAACAATGCTATGCAAAATCAAAGCAACAGGGTTTTCGCAATGGAACATCTCAGAGAAGACCGCCAGAAATCAGAAATATACAGGAGATGGAAGATCTACAAGACCCATTAGAATGTTACGAAGTGACACTACAGGAACAGGACGAAACTGAACTTTCCGAAGAATCTGCAGAGTTTCTGCAATCAGCGGACGATTGCAATCCATGCATGGAGAGCATCTTGATGGACGCACCTATAGATTACAAGTAGACTCAGGAGCTTCTATTAAACTCATTAAAAATTCTGAAGTACCCATAGAAGGAACACCATTTGACATGAGAAAACGTTTTGCCATGAGGACAGATGATTTTCCCTTACCAGAAAAAGGTATCATCGGCTGACAATTCTTTAATTCATTTGATAAATATCATATAACTAAAGATTTCCTTTATCTTGATAACAAAAAATTAACCCTTTATGAGGACGGAACAGTTATTTCGGGGAACACAGTACAGATAACTCGGGTCGAAGTTGTAGAAATGGATCAGCAGTCTTTCGTCCACCCTCGGCCAAAGTTTTAGTGTTGGAAACTCTCAGACAAAATAAAGAATACCTTAAAGATTAAAAAAGTAACAAAGTGAAATTATCACTCTCACTCTGTTACAATACAAAGGCCCCAGCAAGACTATCAGGGAAATTTCCTGTCGCGGCCGAATAGTTTTTTTGAACGCCCATTTTCATGGAAAGCACCGAAAGGGGAGCAAAACTCTCTCTCTCTTTCTACAACCAGCCTTCCTGTAAAGTGGTAGTATTAAGACCACAAAGGGGTAATGTAGAGAACTGTATCATTTACACATATTATGAATAAGTTAATTGTAATTTCACGGGAAGCACAGCCGTTGCCTTGCCGACAACCTTTTTTTCTGGATAAAGGAGCCATTTTGTTCTACCAAAGTACCTGTTAGGTAGAGGACCTCGGTTTTTCTCTCCGAAGGAAGAAAGGTAGGCATCAGTCTGTTTCGGGATAGAGCGTCGTCATTTACTATGTACGAATTTTGAGTGATTCGGTATGCATTGTACGATGCTTTTCTTTATTCTCTTAGTTGTAAGCATAATTTCGCTAAGTATTAATTCTTTTTGTGTTCTTTTAAGTTAAGCTTCTTCCGCGTTGTCACTTTTCTCTTAGCAAAGAAAGTTATCGTCTGTTGACAATAAAATGGCGGGTTACCTAAAATGTTCGAGGAATAAGTAACGCTATTATCACTCTCCGCCCTTCAGGCAAACAAATGCTTTACATTCACTGTTATGTCACGTCCAGCGACTATTACAAAATAATTATTGTTATTATTATTGTTATTATTGGTGATAGTTATTATTTGTTAATAAATAATTAATAGATAGTAATTCATTATTAATAACTTATAATAATTAACAATAATTGGTAATTATTATTATTATTATTGCTATTGTTTATCCTAATAGGCTATTGTAAAGTCTTACTTATCGACCATCACTTAATTATAAACTTTTATCACATTAAGCGAACATTACTGTCAATGTCTATTCTCAATAATCTGTCACTATGTCAAAATATACGAACCAATGTCAATGAACTTTTTGTAAATGAAACATTCTAAACTTGAACTACAAATGATCCTTGTCCTTACAACTCCAACAACCTGCACCCACCTAAGGAAGCTTCGAACCTCGAGAATACACCAATGACTTACACAGTGTCTAGCCCGACACCCCAAGTCAATCCATGTGTTACGCACACAACCAGAGACTCAACTACTACCCCGGTGGAGAGGAAACACATTAGCCGTCGCACGGCCAGTTTAATTTATAGCAGAGGAAACCTGTCAAACCATTTTCCATGGGGCCCAAGGATTCCAGAGGACTAAATTCCATATATAAGCAGCAACCCTCAAACTAAAGGCAGTCTAAAAATACTTGAATCGGAACGTCGATACACACTATAAAATCGGACCAAACCAACAGTATATTTTCTCTACAAATTTATTTAGTCAGTAAAAATTGGAACGGGACGACAGTCTTTTAAATCAGAGTTACATCAGTTTACAATTACAACGTAAATTCAGTTCTCGGAGTTGCCCATTGAAAGGATTACGTGAAGTGTTTCGCTGTTCCAAAAAGGGATTAAATAAACAGAAACGTCAAGTATTGGTAAGTCAAGAAAAATCGATTAATTTAACCTCATTAAATGTTGAGTATTAAATAGATTATTAAATTAGTTCATTTTCTTTTAAAGGGTGGAGTTAAATTAATCCACGTTTGGAAGGAAAGGAAATTATCAAAAGTCAAGGTTAAAATCTTACGTCACAAAAAGTGTCACAATAATTAATGTAAAATTGAAATAAAGAAATTGAATGTATTTAAATTTATTAATTTAACTTGCCATCATCCCACTTAGCTAGAAATAGTTAAGTAAATTGAGGAAATATTAATAGGGAAATAGGCTTTTTTACTGTTATATATTTGAAAGCGCCCGCTGCATCATGCCTGATCCATATCTCCCCTCCCGTGCTCTACTGCCGCCAAACTGCGCGTCTCTAATGAGTTAGTCAACTAGTAGATCTACGATCGGGTCCAAGTAAAGACGTGTTACTCAAGTTCTCTGAATAAATACTTTTACATTAAATATAAATAACAAGTCTCTTTCATTTACGCACACCTGTCCACGCGATAAATTCAAACAGTTACCAAAATAAGAATTTAGCTGTTTAGGTCTTTCGGACGCAACAGTTAATTTCAACATTGTCAATTTCACCTTTATATATTTTCTACTTTCAATTAAGCCACTTATATATTTATAGAAATTCAAACAAATGGTTTAAACGTTTCTGTCCCTCACGAAATCCCTCTACCCTGAGTCAGTCCAATTATTTTTTTTCGAGTTATTCTAGGATAATTCTAAATTTTAAGAACTAAATTTTGTTCCTGTCGGACGACACCCGGAAGGAGTGTCTGGCGCTCAACACACAAAAGGGTAAGTCAGAATTTTGTGACGTCATTCTTCATTTGTATCCCTCAAAGCTGGGACTGGTGTTATAGTAGTTATTTTAATAATGTAATTTGGATCGTTAATCTTTTACGGACTAAAGAGTTTCCGGATTTGCTAAATCATGGTTCGAGTTTAAATCCTCTTTTGCAAATTCACACATCAATATTAATGTAACCATTATTTCTTAACTTTAATTAAATTTTTCATATTAATTTCTTTCAACATTTAAATTCCACAGTACTTTTCTCGCCCCATGAATCCCTTTCCCTGAGCTATATATAATTTTGTGGTAATTTAACCAACTTAAAGTTGATAATAATTTTGGAGTGACACCGAGTAGGTGTCTGGCGCTTAACAGCACGGTAAGTGCAACTTGAAACTACTTTTCTGTTCCTGCGCTGTCGCGGCCACTATGTAACGGCTCCCAGCTTACATTTCTGAGAGGCTGGGAAAAGGGTTACAAAGTAAAGAAATTGAAAATTATAAATTCAGTGAAAACGATTATCAGTAATATGGTTACAAGTTTACAGATGAAACAAAGGTTAAGCGATGGGAGAAATTTCGTGCCCGCGTTATCGGTGGTGTTCATACTTTAAATATGATAAGTAGATTTATTTCGATTGATTACCATGCTTCATCTAAAATTTCAATAAAAGTTATGGGAATTTCTAAATAATGGATGTAACTATTTAAGTGAAATTTGTGCTCATGTTTTAAATGTGATACATGGGTTTATTTTAATTGATTATTATGTCTCATTTAAATTTAATGAAAGTTATTGAAATGTTCATTAATGATAGTAATCTATTTGTGTGAAATCCACAGTTCTCGGAAGTGAATTTAATTCGCTCAAAGCTAAGTTGATTAGGGAGTATCACCTTGATATGAAATTTAAGGAGAGGACAATTTATTTCGGACAAGTGGGCGGAAATCTTTATCTGTTTTCCGGTCCTAATGACAACCAAATGAATGGTAATGAAAATATATTATTTTATGTTTAATTTAAAGATCATGCTACAGGAAATCTTCAGTGAGTTTGTTGCGTAATTTGTATAGTAAAAGCTCAGTATAGTATGAGCACACGCAGGGTAGCGTTTTGTTCAAACGCTACACAAGTGCAGATCTTTTGAAAATAAAAGATATTAGAGAAAGTTAAGTACTATACAAACTATGCATCCATCATGTTGCTTGATGGGTTTGGCAAAAGACTATGGCCGTGAATCATTGGATTCACACACGTACGTCCAGCCAAAATAGGCCAGATAACTGAAGCTTTTCGTAAGCTCGTTCTTGACTGTTACATATGTTAATGTTTGTGCACGAGCTTAACATATAGTAGCATGGGACAACTCTCAACAAAACAAACACATAAGTTCTCTATTTTCAGACAAAAATCTGCTGGATCTAGACGAGGTCGGGCTTAATTCTGGAGTTTTCAAAAATTCGCAGTATAAGGTGGCGGTATTGAGAGGACCATCAAAGCATTAACATGTTGGACACCTTTAACGAAATGTCCAGAAATTTGCAGCATGAGTTTCAGTCATCCAACAACGTGACGAGGAACCTGCTCTAGGGAATGAAGGGTGATCTAAATCAGATGGCGCAGAATACGCAGGCAGTAAGTCGGCAGTTCAGTAAGTTGAACAACATCCTGGAAACAAGGCTGGATACATTGACGGAGTCTATTGACAAATTGAGTGTCAATATTCAACGCCAATGGCGTTTGCGCAAGCGAGAGGTTTAAATGGGAAAAAACATGCAACGCTAATGAACCAGAAGAAAATCAAAGAGAAAATTTTTTTTTGCAAAAGTTGAATAGAAGAAATTTAGAAAGGAAAACTAGAATCGCGAATATACACCCGTTCAGGCTAATTAGGTACTGTAATGTTGCAGGTTTCACCTGAAAATTACTTTGTTTTTTTGTTGTACTTTTTATAATTTGTACACAGCTCCTCCGCTCTTGGAGGAAATGTCCGCGAGAAAACGAGGCTCGATCGAGGGCCTACTGATTTTATTTTTGTTTATTTTTTTTTTAAATGTTTTAACATTTCTTTTCTTTTTGTTGTACACACTCTCATGGACTTTTCATAAGGAGAAAGAGTAAGTCACTCTTGCTAATTTTTCTGGGTTTTTGTTTTTCTTTTTGTTTACGTCATTCACCGAGTTTTGAGGACGAGAGAGGGATGGATGAAGGAGTGATTTGGACTGGATCATCAACCAACATCAAGGACCAACGGTACGAACTGCAGGGATGTAAGGCGGGTTGAAGTCGCACAGGCACAGGCACAGCCGATGGTTGTACACCGGGGGTGGAATGTGGATGTGAGTCCCGCATTCCAAATCCTGTACCTGGTGCGATTCAAATCTTACCGCCGAGGATTCGTCGCAGTACTACTATCACCACCTTTTGGGTACTAAGGTCCCGAGATCTCCCTCCATCCGCCATGACACTGCGCCAGCGTAGAAGACACATCTAGTCCCCCTGCGCAGGAGGGGAGAAATTGGGCGGTCTGCGTACCGTCAAGCGAAGGAAACTCGCTGTCTTTGATCGTTCGAGCCTCGTGTGAGGAAGTCTTGTTATTGTGTTTCGCTACTTGCGTTTTCTTTTTGTTGAGTTGTCGCCACAGAGTGGTATATTTCATCCAGCCTTTACAGTACGGATCTGTGCTGCTCAGGATTATCCGGTAAAGGTGGGCGGCATTATTTAATGTATTTGTTTGAAGTTCGTGTTTGAAATTAATATTTAATTTATCAATGGCGTCAGTAGACGCAGAGAAAAATTTGTTTGTTCAGTGCTCCAGGGCGGAAGTGTCGCTCTGAGTTTTTTTTTCCTCTGCTCGGTGTTTAGCTTTAAAATCTTTTATAAAATTTATGTTAAAGTGTCAGCCAGACGAGGCCGAATTTCTTTTGGTATGAATTTTGTTTTGTTTTGTGTACAAATTATTGACTATTTTTCTTTCACCGATTTGAGTCATGAGATTATATATATTAAACAATTGTTTTGAGAGGTTTTTTTCCTCACATATATTATAATAAATTGTGACATCCAGTCCATCATTTAAATATAAAATTCCATTAAATAAACCATCCGTTGACGTCAAGATGAGAATTTTCATCGTGAAGTCGACTTTGAGACTTTGAAGTAGAATTTTGACTTCAAATTTGTAGTCGATAAGTGAAGTTTCTAAACGACTCGTGATTGGATTGCCGGTCATAGGGTCTTGGTACCCAAACGAGAGTCAATCGCGGCAATTAAAATATTCGTCCACGAGAAAAGCGAAAGAGCGTCACTTTCCGTCCGAATCTCGTCGAAAGACATTGTATCGCGAATTTCGTCGGGGGTCGGTTTCCACCATTGTAGACAATGTTACTAATCATATTAATCGTCAAACCACGGCGAATATTATTGCCTATTTTATTGGATTAATTCGAAGGAATATATTGACGTTGTATTGAAGACTGTAAGTACAAATTTATAAAAAATGGTTATTTCTGGAATTTCGCTCATAGTCTCTCAAAATTATTATGGGTCTTCCCAATGAATCCTCCCTACTTATTTGTCTCAAGCTTTATTCGGTTGAATTGTTTTCTTGCTGATTGGGATTCAATCAGCTTGCGTCCAACATATTTTTTTATTTGTAAATTTATTTAAAAGAGCCTTGGCGGCCCCGACCCAAGCTGCGCCAAGTGAAAGGACGAATTTTGAAAAGAGAAGTATATAAATATTATTATTATTGTCGAATTCTAAACCAAAATTCGATCCTGTCTCAAAATTTAAATAGGATTTGGAGTTGAATATTGAATTTCGTGTATTATTTAATTAATGACCTCTCAGATTTATTTTCCGTAGTCGAGATTTTTAGGTACTCACGCCACTCCACCGAGATTACGGGCTAGGGCTTTATAGAGTAATTTGGCAGGTTAAGTTTGAATTATTAACTGTGAAAATGTTTACTCATTTACCAGGCTAAATTTCTTCCAGGGCGGCAAAATAACCTTTGCTTGGCGCCATTTAAAGTAAATTAAAAGTCCTGGGGAAACGATTTTAAGCCTTTTTGTTTTAAATTATATATTTCTTTGACTAATGTGAAGAGCTAGGAATCTTCGTTTTAGTACACATTACACAAAAAACGAAAAAATTAGGTAAGAGAAAATCTTGCAAACTGGAATTCTTCACTTATAGAGAGAGTAAACATTTCAATACTGACACGGACTCAGACTCGACGGACGTAATCGATAAAATCAATAACCCTTTTTGTACCGCGAATAATATGTCCCGAGTAACCTCCCCAAACAGATCCCAATCTCCTACTAATTTGAGCACCGGCGAATTGCTGAGATTAATATTAAAAAGGATAAGTGGATTACAGATGTTACGAGATGTGACACCCTATATTATTATTATTACATATTGCAACTTGGGAGAAGCTCGCCGAAAACTCATTATAACATCTATTTGTTGTTGTTCGACTACGAGCCAAACTATTTGCGAAAACAGTGACCAATGACCTGAAAACGTATGATTTAACCCTTCAAACGTTCCACTTCCGGTGGAGATCAGCTATCAAGAGTTAAGAATGCTTTAACTCTTCAACTGTACCATTTCCGATGGAGTTCATGAAAATAATTTCTTTGTGTGATGCCAGAACTTTTTACTTTGTGTCAGGTATCCCGTATATAGGCAAAGAAGGCACGCAAAAAAAAAAGGTGACTTACTAAAACCGACTCAGTACGTTCTGAGGCTCACAGAATCAGTTAAAGGGAGTAATAGAAATGTTACTACCGATAATTGGTTAACTTCATTTGAGTTAGCAGAGGAACCATAAAGAAAAAACTTACGTTAGTTGGCACCCTACGTAAAAATAAGCGGGAGATACCGCCTTCTATGCTGTCAGTGGCCCCAATCGGATCATCAAAGTTCATATACCAAGATAATAAAATGATGATTTCATCCTGTCGAAAGAAGAAGAAGGTAGTTTTATTGTCGTCCATGCACCATGAAGGTATTATAAATAATATAACGAACAAGCCGGAAATAATTGAGTTTTATAATCTCACCAAAGGTGGGGTTGACGTCCTGGACAAACTTTGTCATGATAAAACCAAGAAGAGAATAACAAGAAGGTGGCCACTCAGATACTTCTTCGGGATCCTCGATATTGCTGCTGTAAATAGTTATGTTCTATTCAAATGGAACACAAAATTAGATTCCTTTTCTTCAAAAGCTCGGACTACGTTCTTAAAGAATTTGGCATTGAGTTTGACTAAACCCGTGATGGAACGAAGACTAAAAAATCAACGCATTTCTAGGACTCTTTGTCAGACAATTGCCAAGCTCTTGGGAAAAGAAGAGGAGTTACAAACAAAAACCCCAGCGAACCAGAACCTCCCGAAAAAACGAAGAAGGTGTTACCTTTGTGACCCCTCAAAAGACAGAAAGGGGAGCGAGTTTTGTGCCAAATGCAATGCATGCGTATGTGGTGAGCACAAAACAGTATTATGTGCTAAGTGTTTGGTTGATGACCCTAGTGATTTTGAAGAATGATTATCTGTTTTACTATTTTTAGCACAGTTTGTTCTATTCCTTTTGTGTATTTGGTATGTAGCACTTTTTCGCATATTTACATTTATATATATAGATATATACATATATATATATATTGTTCATATTAAGTTCCTAAAGTTCTTTCCATAGTCCTCTAATTAATTAATGATAAAAAATTGATTAATTAATAAAAATTATGATTTATTAAAATGATTATTTTGCAATTTTTAGCCTAAAACTTCTTTAATAGTAAGTCGGGTCGGATCCGACCCCACCGTACCTTATATTTCGTCCCAAACCACTGTACTCGTGGAGGGTTAAGCAAAGACACTTGGTGGCGAGGTCAACTAACCAAGCGGAATTTCCAAAGACGAAGCATAAATGTTTGAGGAAATAGCAACTTATAAAACATAGACGAATCCTCTAACCAATCACCAGGTGCACTTCCTGTCATTGTGTCACCTAGATGAAGAACACGATACGAGACCACTGGTGGAGGAAGGGTAATATATAGAACCCCAATAAACCCCAGCGGGCAGAGTCTTGTTAGCCCAGTCTTAGTGCAGTACTACTGCAGCTCCGTGTATCTTTTTAGATATGTTTTTTACCCCGGTCTTCTATACGATGGTCAAATCTGCGCTTGTAATAAAACATCCCTTCCGTAAATTCCTACGATTGGAAACAAAAGTTGTATTGTATTTTCGAAAGACTGTAACTTAAAGAAATATTGGAGCAGTGTGTGACCAGTTATTAACTTGGGATTACTGTGTTTGTACGAGAGAGGATTCCTCTCATCTTCAATACAACTCGAGAAAGTGAGTAAGATTCTTGTAAAAATCACAAGGCGATTGTATCTCCAAAAATCTCTGGTATAATTCATATTTTCTCTTGTGCGTTTCAACTTAATTCTACTTTAATATTGTTCAATAAATAATTGAATAACATAATGTCGTCAAAGAATTATCATTGGCATCCTCATCCCACGGGAATAAATTATTTTGACAAACGAGGAAATAGGGAAAAAATAGAGGGAATTAGTTGATTAAATTATGGGTTACGAATAACATTGATCTCTTTCTTGATTACTTATGACATAACAGAGACTAATATAGGTCTAATTACAACTAACGTAAATGCTCTAGCAGGGGAAAACGATAGGCGAATGTTAGAGATACAGAAAATTGAATAGGCAGTAGGCCTAAAAGGAGAAATAGTAACGGATGATCCGGCTATTACGAGCGACGAAAGCGAAAATGAATGGAAAGATAAAAGGAAAACTCAAACAGCAGAATCGCTAACAGTACGCTCAATACAATGTGTAATCAATACAACGTACGCCTGTAATTGCGCATGTACTTCCTGGTACTTTCTATAGATAGAAGGTTCTAGAAGTACCGCCACGTATAAACCGCCCATTTGGGTCGGTTCTCCAGTTCTCCTCCTCAGTCTACGGTAGTCTTCACGACAAGTTACGCGCTTATGTAATCTTTTGATTGTCATAATTCAATAAACAGTGAATATAACTACATGATATATAGTATTTGGCGATCCTGACCCGTGACCCATAACATAATTTGGCGATCCTGCCAGGATAGGAGTTCACGATCTTGTTTCTACGGAATTCAAGGGGAAAAAAAGAAGGGCTAAGAATTGAAAAAGACGAGGAGAGTTCCAAGGAAATCAGGACGAACTCCGGACCTACCTACGGGCGACCCGAAAACCGAAAAAAGTAAGAAAGAAATTTCAAAGAAGAAAATTATTGCAAAAAGAAGAATTTAGAAACAAGAGTTTAAACACGAAAAGTATTATTTATTGTTTGGTAGTGTCTGAACCAAGTAGGGCACTTGTAATGTGGTGAAAATTCGAATACCACTAGTTTTCCTCGACCGGTCAAGGCAGAATCCCTATGTTGGAGAAGTGTAAACCTCGATTGTACCTTGGGCCTAGAGAGATGCTTGACAAGCGGGCCACATTGTTTATGAATTTTTACTGGCACCGGAATTTTATATGTCTGTCTAGAATTTTGGCTTCGCCGTAAGGATCCGAATATCCACTTCGCACGATGACACCCCTTTGCTAGGGTCAACGACTGTTCCCGCTCTCTGGGAGATGTCACGTGAAGTATCGATCAATTTGGCGGGCTCACGAAAAGGAAATCCTGGGATCAACGATTGGCCAATGGAGGATTAAAGATTGTCTATTAATTTTAATTTCTCTTTTATCGAAATCCTTTGCTATTTAAAATTATAATTTATAAATTTTATAAAAGTGCTGAATATTCTTTGTCCGCGATCCCGCAAGAAAAATAACCTTTGGTCTAAAAATCACGCTCATCGTTGAAAGACGAAGGTTTGGAAGGTCTGAGGCGCGGCGGATTGGTCAATCCCAACCCCTCGCGCGTGCGCGTAGTCATGATGCTGACCGGCGATTCGCTTCCGTGTGGAATCCTGTTACGACATTCTGTCTTGATCGTTGCGAGAGAAGGGGCCGGATCTCTCTTGAACAATTTTAAAGTCGATTCAAAGGATTATAAAAATGGTTTTTACCAAGGCCGACCTGGAAGCCATCCAGGACGCGATAAACAGGACTCCACATGTGAGTTTGGTCTCGATTTTGGGTGCCTTTCTGTTAACTGTTAATTCTTTTATAGTATTTAAATTTATTGTTTTAAAGTCTTTTAAAGCTTTTTAAATAAATAGTTTCATTTAGTAGTTGTAATGAAAAATCCTGTTCTTCTTTACTTAAGCCTGGCTCCTGAACCCACTATCCTCTAGAAAATAAGTTTGCATGTTATTTCAGGAGGACAATCTATAATAAAAATGGCGGAATTAACCGCCTGACGTGTAGTGTACACGTCCGTTAATGGGCTCTTTGGAGTCGCACCGGTACTTCCGCTTGGGATAAATTGTATATTTCTTGTTGGCGTTTCAGCAATCGGAGCAGCCTATTACACACTCTACTACGGAAAACAATTAAATAAGAAATTCTAAGAAGAAAAATTGAAAAAAAAACAAGGCCCGTAAACAGGCGGAAGAGGCAACGGCCTATCAACGGAGCAGCAGCGAAAAAGAGGTAGCATTGATCAACGTAGTATCAACGCAGCAGCCAACACCCAGGGGGGTTGGTCGGCGGCGAGTCAACGACTAAGCAAAACAAAAGGAAGATTTTGTAAGTAAAGAAGATTAATATTAAGAGGTGTTAATTTTCAACTATAGAAACATTGTACATTTTGGAGATATTTGCTGGTAAATTTGATGACAAAAAATCATAAGATTTGTGTCCAAATACTATCGAACTTCAGGCTTGAGACGGTATGCACGCTAATGGTGCTCCCTGGCCTCTGCATTCCTCAATAAAAAATTAACTACTTTGAGTTTGTTTCCACGTGGGATTAGCCCTGTGAGACAATCTTATTGTCTAAACGTGAAAATTCTGTAACGGAAAAATGGAAGGAAATTTAGAAAGGAAAACTAAAATCGCGAATTTACACCCGTTCAGGCTAATTAGGTACACATTACACAATAAACGAAAAAGTTAGGTAAAGGAAAATCTTGCAAACTGGAATTCTTCACTTATAGAGAGAGTAAATATTTCAATACTGACACAGACTCAGACTCGACAGACGTAATCGACTTTTTTTGTGATCCGAAGAAAGACAGAAAAGGATATTCATTTTGTGATAAGTGCAATAAGTCTGTATGTGGAGAACATAAAAGAGTGATCTGCCCAGCTTGTGTTAGTGATACTGATAATGGAGAAGAAGTGCATTAGGTATTTTCTTTTATGTCTAGATATCCTATTTTCATGTTAATAAGTTCAAAATACATTCTCAAATAAATTCTTGTTATCTTTATTCAAATTAAGTTGAACTTTATAGTAAAAATCGTGCGGGGTTGGATACAACCCGACCTTGCCTTTTATGTCATGAATCTTCATCTTGTGATTTGAGGGTTAATACTAATATTACTGTACCAAAAATAATTACACCTAGATCCCTGAAATTTTAGGTTTTTAGAGTCTAAAAACAATCTAAAAAGGGGGCTATAATAATAACTGTTGGAAACTGGCTTCCTCGATACGACCGCGGCAGCTCGGTGCTGGCAGAGAAGCGTGAAGCAGTCGCCAGCAGAACGAAAACGGCAAGCGAAGCGAGACTATAAACGCGAGTTGTGCGAATGTAACATTGGACAATAAACGGCAGTTTAGAGTGATATAAAAAGTGTTTTACTGTGTTCACCAGACCTAAATTCCCTGCGGAATCCAACAATAACCACAGCTTTCTCCTCCTCTTAGACTTGGACCTATTTCTATGTCACGTATGTCACGCATTTAGGCTTCGACCTTACCTTTTTAGGTAAGCCCGCCTGTTTCTACTAAGAGTATAAGTAGGACCGGCCGGTGGCCGGTTTTTATAAAAAGATTTAAACTTAGCGCCTAAATCTCTTCCTTCTTTCGAATCAATATGGTTGATCTTTTCAGTACTCGGTCTACTCCGGACCTGCATGGTACTCCGTACCATGCCTTTCTTATCTTTTAAAAATAATTTTCAAAAAACTATGGATCTTGAATCCAAAAAACTACTTTTTCATTATGAAAAAATAAACTTTTAACAATCTACCATGATCAATCCAGGTAAAGATATTTCTATTATCCTTATACATTCTTTTATTGGAGTAGCTTCCTAACCTCTCTTTTGTTATTTTCGAAAGTAATCGTTAAAAATCTCCTAATAAATTTACTAAAGTTTCCTCTTTTTTCATTATTAATTTAGATCGAGTACCTAAAATGAATGTTGTCATAAATTATGTTAATTTTCAATTAATTTGATCATTCTTCACATTTCACCTACGAAACCTACACGTTTCAAAGCTACTACGATGCATGATCGTGGTTTTGCTTTTGGAGTAAATCCTCATTTCTCCTTCTTTGGAATGTAACACTTAACTGAATTTGACTTCTTTTTTAATGGTAAGTCTCCGTGTTTTGAAAAAAATCTATCTTAAAATTATGTTTTTAGGCATTTTATTTTATGTAATCTTCTATGTAATTCTTCCCTAATAGATCTTACTATGGTTTTTCTGATGAGGTTACCAGAACTGGTGACGAAAAGTCAACTTTATTAAAATAATTATTAGTCTGGAAGCGTTGTTTTAACTTCTCCTATATTAAAATATTAGGCAATATGGGTCAATTCGAAGACCAAGAAAGGGTTAAACATAATATATTTCCAAATCGGGAATGAAAAGTGTGATCTTGCCATTATATCCTGAAATAAATGAAACAATTATATTATTTCATCAGGAATAATTGCAAAATGAACTTAAAAACACCACCCCGGCGCCGAACAGAATGCTCATCAGCGATTGAAGATCCTGAAACATTACGGCTTGGACCAAAATTTGGTTTATTAATCCAGCAACTAAAAACCAAGTCTATGATACACCGGTAGCCCGCATTACATATTACGGTTTGCTTCCCGTTTCTATATTGTTGGGAGCCCACAAAGAAATCACTAAAGAACGGGTAGATGTTAAAAGATTGAATTAATCTTTCCTTCAATTAGGGCTCACTGAAACCGGAAAAACAAAATGGGTACAAAAGCCCCGAAATTCAAGCGAAGACTGCTTTTTGGAAAAATATTCAGGCGACGCCGCGAAAAAATTTACTAACAGAGAAAACCACGTATGCATGAGATTTCTTATCGAATATCAAGACTAGAAGAAATAAAATCGTGAATGGTTGTATTTGGAATTACAACGAAAAAAACGAACGGAAATAAAGGAATTTAAATGTACTCCTTTTATTTCTGGTTTAAAAAGGCTGGAGACTTTTCCTTGTAATTACAAATAATTACGTGAAAAGGCGGGAGCATAGGTGCTCGTTCGCTGACGTGTGAAAAGTGAGTGGGTGCGAGCTCCTCTTATGAACTCGAGTTATCCTATGTTGAGGACAACGAAATTAAGTCACTGAAATTATATTTCTGCCCGCATGAAAGGAATGTGAGTCAAAATATGTCGTTCCGATTTTCTTTCTTATCCTCAACAATTGTGTTCACTTATGTAACTGTATCTGTGCTTTTTATTTTTTAAATCATGACTCTGTATGTACCCTGCCTATAAGTACCTATATATGTGACGTGCGCCGAAGAAAGGGGGCTTACTCTGGAAAAATCGGAATCGAGGTTTTTACACCTTTCGATAGTTTTTGAGTTGCTCTTTTTAATGAAACCACCGAAAAAAATTTCCGAGCGTTATTATTGCTAATAATTGAGTGGATAGGTACCCGAGAAATCGTGATTCCGCTCGAGAGCTCGAGATCCTGTGAAACACCTCCCACCACTCACCACTACATCTCCGCATCTCATCTATACCCCGTCCGTGAGCAGCGCCGCTATATGCGTGAGAATGTAGTGGCAAGCGGAGAGGGAAGATTTCGTGGTCTTCCCTCTCTTCTAAAAGTCGCGTCTATCGGGTCGACTTCGACCGCTCTTCCTGAAAAATCTCGCTTTCCAGAGTAAGCCCCCTTTCTTCGGCGCACGTCACATATACACAGATAGCAAACGTGCGGAGCACGTTACTCGCACGGCATGCGGGGCACGCGGTGCGTGCTGGGTGCGAGGCATATGTGTCGCACTTTGTGAGGGGCACGTACGTGCGAGGCATATGCGACGCACTTTGTGATAGGCACGATGTGCGGCGTATGTGTATCGCACTTTGTGAGGGTCATTATATACATGATATATAAGTAATAAGCACATTTTTTGATAATATTAATACAGTAAACTATTATTATTGTAATACAATTTTTAAAAATATTGATAATTATTATAATTAAAGATTGAATCAATTGATATTGTGTAGTTTCAACGTACAATATGCATTTTATTTATTTTAAAACTATAGTTTCCTACTTTAATCGACTATACAAATAATTTCAATTAGCCTTTTGTCAATTTGAATTTGAAATTAAGTACATAAAAAAATGAAATTTTTGGTATAATTTCTACTTTACATATTTATTTATGTTTATAACTTGAATGTGTGCTTTTCATTTCAAGTTTAACATTAAATTGAGTTTAAAATGTAATTTAAAATCAATGTTGAAAAAATTTGTTCAGAAATTTAAAAAATGCATCTTTAATTTTCAATCGTATTGTATTCATTTTTTATTATTTTGAAGTAGGAATAAGAGGAGCTATATTTAAAAACTGCGCGCATCAGCTGAATGATATAAGGGGCGACCCCGTCGCGTCGCTCGAACGGTAATCGCCCGACGCGCCGTAACAGCTGCTGTCGGTTACGCACGGTTTCGTTTTGCAAGTTTTTAGCGAGAAAACGTGTCGTTTCTCGATCGCAAATTTTATTATTGCGATAGGATTTTTATGTGTAGTGACTCTGCGGTCCCCCGTTCTTCTCGATTTGTATCGAATCGTGCGCGTGTTTATTAATATTTTGTTTTATTCTCCTTTTCGGCGTTGCCGATTTTTTTACATGCGTAAGACAATTTCGATAATATAATGATCAGTGGCGTACGTGTCAGGACTTACACATTTTGACAAGTACAGTGTTAATCTCGTCTGCGGTAAGTAAAATATTTTTCATGTATACATACATAACCTCACACGAAATATTATTGTTGATACAAATACGACGCAAGTTACGCGCTTATAAAACTTTTGTCAACCCTTTTTGTCACAACTTAAGTAATCTTTGAATAAATTGTATAAGTATATGAATGTTATATAATTCGGAGGTTGGCCCCCGATTTTCTGATGCGGGAAGTAGTGGGGGCAACTTTCAAACGAAGATTAGGAGAAGCGGTCTTATTCGTAGAGGGCTTATTCAGAGGTTGCACTGTATGTGAAATTGAGCTTATTCTTTTGAATACATCAACCAATCCATTTTAATATTTTCAAAATCGTATGAAAGCTGAAATATGAAAAAGAACCTTCTACTGATCATATTATAGGTAATACCCCCTTTGATTAGAGGAAATGGATAACGATCGCCCACAATAATAAATATAAAAATAACATCTAGTGATGGGATGGCAGTTTGGAGCCTCCAAAATCTGGACCATAGCTTAAGAGAGGAATAGGAAAAATTACTAATCTGATTGGGTTGTAACAAATGCTCTCAGAAACCTTGGCTTCGGAGTAAATTCTAATAACCTCAACAATTTCATTAGTTCCAAATTAATGTTCACACCTCTTCTGATCGACGAGATGGATGAAGACATCAATACAGCCATCAATGAGGTTAAGCACCGAGTCATACACCGCAAATCTAACACCCAGGATATTAAAATCATTAACAGGAGAATTCGAGGAAAAACATAGCACACGTCATCACTTTGATTTCGATGAATCAAACTACAAGCCTCTAATTGACATCAAAAACTGGAAATCCCTGTTTCAGAAAAGGAAGGAGGCCTGTTGAAACACAAAATTACAATCCCTGAGAAAACTTCCAGCATGTCCCTATCCATCATCTCCGACCATGAATATGTAATCCACTATCACGACCCCTAGGTGCAAAGTGACAAATGAACTACACACGAATGTAAGACTATTACTGAATACCCTGTTTGTAAACGTAATCAACCAAACATCAAGTTATCAGGAAATAAAAATAGTGAAGCAATTCTTTTGAGACGATACGCAAAATCTTCTTGTAAACTTTTCCCCTACCTTCTGCATCAAGAACCTTTTGTCCCTACCCTTGACGGGCACATAATTGTAACATACGTTAAGCGCGATAACTTAGACGTTACATATAATATAATATAAAAATATAAATTGAGTATTTTATCCTCCGCTTCTTTTGCGCATGAGGTTATAAACAATAGTATATTGCGTGACGAGGGTCGAAAGGCAACGATTTCATGTGTGAAGTTAGCTGCCCGAGCGAAGCGAGGGCTGATATCACACGAGTGAAATTGGTGCCTCGGCCCGAGTTATGCATACAATTTTTCATCATATATCGATAATCGAAAAGTCGACTTGAGATGACTGTGGAGCGGGTCGACAATGCAAATGGCGTCGCCATTTGCATTGATCTGTCACTTTCTTCCCTAGGGTTGAAAATTCGATTTTCGACCCGCTCCACAGGCGTCGAAAGTCGACTTTTCGATTGAGGTATGATGAAAATAATTTTTTAAACTTCTGACGTTATTTTGACTCTTGACAAGAATGACAAGTTATACCTGTGCAGCAAGTGACGTCGTTACAAGCTACTCGATGTATCGTACCCAGACCTAGCGAATAAGGGCATTCACGTCTTACTCGTCACTAAGAGAGGATCTGAGGATCCAAAATTATTTTACAATCTACGTGTTGCTAGCTGCAGCTTAGAGATTTGCAGATCTATCAAATAGTGGGAGCTGAGGTAATTCATCGGCAAAGTAAAGTGCTCAATCTTAATTTAAACATAAAGGGTGTGTAATGATGGTGACAAATTAGATTTACCCAGGTATTTAGACAATAAATAAGTTAACTAAAAAAATCAAGATTTAGATAAACACAAAGGACAATTAAAACAACTGCCTAAATGAATAAATGATGTTGAACTGAGGAGTGCCAGACTAAGGCTGGATGAAACTCGAAATACATTAAGACTAATATCAACGTACAGTTGAATTAGGACTTGGAAAGAGATTAGCCTGGAATGGATGAAATATTTGGGCTACGCGAATTTGGTAGGAACAAAAATTGTCTAAAAATGGAGGCGGTACAAGCGCCTGAATCCCATCGCTCACTAATGTACTTGGGCCATACGCAGCACTAGCACATGCAGCATCCTTGCTCGGCGCGCTAGTCCTCTTCTAGCCTTTGAGGAATAAAGACGTCCTGAATTGCTGTATGCAATCCAGTTCTCAGTTATAAAAGACCAGCTCATTATTTACCGCATGGCAATGATCCCTAAATATATATTCTTTTTTAGGGAAATATGAACGTAGAATTTCATCTACGGTACAGAGAATAATTTTATAAATTTATTGCAAGAGGGGGAAAAAGGGAAGTTTTTAGAGAACAAGGGAAATGCAGACGAATGACTCTGTTCCCTGCAATAGCTTAAAAAAGTATTGCTGTTTTCTTCTTTTTAAAGATTGTATTAGTGAAATCATAAAAAAGGAGTAGAGATATGGCTATCCGATGAGAGTTTCGGCTCTCGAAATCAGCCTGACCACTGTACTTGACTCTGTCAGTAGTCGTGGCCTTAAAACCAGGCCCTTCATAAGGACTTGTGAAGGTTTAAACAAAAAGATAATATAAAATCTAAGTACGTTACTACGTAGGTGTGAAGGACAAATTCATAGGTGACAACTGATTTCTGGATGTTCCGTTATTGCCAAGACTATGTTCGATTACAGGATCAGTTTCATTCATATCTTCAGTCTGCAATTAAACAAAAACACTCATTTTTATTGTGGCTTACGAGATAATTCATCGTTTAAGCATCGATGGGTGCAAATGAGACTATTCCATCATTTGGTTCTGACATTGAAAAGACGGAATAGTCTTAATTGCACCGATCGATATATCAATTTTTATGATATTAAACATACCACCATTGGATTTTCTTCTACTTTAACTCTTTTCTGTGCTATTGTTTTCAAGAATGCTTTAGCTTCATTCTTTGTTTCCTCAAATTGCAAACACTTTTGAGCATAATGATTAGCTTGATCCAATTGATCACGTTTGAGATGATACTGTGTCAGATACTTGTATGCATGACTCAGTTCAGCTCTATCAGCGTTTCTACACTCATCAGTAACAAAGTCGGTGTAGGCTGCCGCAGCATGATCGTACTCACCCAATTTCTCATATAAGCTGCAATAAACATATGCATAAGAGTAAAACAGGTATCATCTGATAAGAAATGAACAGAAATAAATAAGACAATTCTTACGTGGCTAACTTAATTAATGCCATGCCTTCTATATCACCGACATTGCATGCTTTGTAATAACACTTCAGAGCATCTTGTATTTTATCTTGTTTCTCATATGCTTCACCCAGAGCCAGAACCATTCTGCTGTCATGAGGCCGTAAAAGTTGAGCTTGCTTATAGTAGTACAAACCGTAAAAAGGCATTTTTAAAATTTCATACGTTTGGCCCAATCCATACCATGCTCTGTAATCACGTCTATTTACCTCTGCAAGTAAGAGAACATTTCAATTTTTTACTAATGGTACTAAAATTTTGAAAAGGGCTGCCAGCTACATATGTTGAGCTTGAAACACAAGTGAATTAAAAACTACAATTGCTCACCAATTGCTTGTCGATAACTGTGTATAGCACCATTAGTATTTTTCATCTCCATGAATTCGTGGCCTAGTAAGGTCCATGCAGACAAATATTGTGGGTTAAGCTTTAACGCTCTGTGAAAGTACATGACTGCTTTCTGATGATCCGCTCTTAAACTGTAGTAATTTCCTGAAAAAATGCCATCATTAGGAAATATAGTATTTGCGATATGTACAGTGGGATCCACGTGCTTGTCGGAATCGATATGCTCGTAGAATTATTTCGACAAAAGTCGAAAGTCACTACAATGATATTCTGATATTAAAAAGGTTCGACTAGATGTTTGTTAAATCAAAGACTCACCAACTATACAGCACGTTTCCAGTCTATATTTGTCAATTTCAGTTGCTCGGTGAGCAAGGTACGCTAATTCAACTTTCAATTCTTTTACATAAAGCAAGTTCGAGTAAGTATCCATATTATCAAGGCAATAAGGATCATCTTTTATAATACACTTGAACGTGCCAATTGCATTGTCCACATCTGTGAGGAAAAATCTTTATAGTATTTGAATACCTGGCACTTGAAAAAATGTTACAATACACATATTTTATCAAATACAGTATGTTTTGTACAAAACTAAAAAATTCTACATAATTTATTATTTGCAATAAATATAAAAATGTGCATCTAAGACATGGAATAGTTTTAGAATCAGTCAAATCATTAAAATTACCTCTTCTGTAGTGAACTGCAATAGCAGTTTGTGCTAAAACGTAACCATTTGTTTTGAATCCCGCTTTCTGCAACTGATTGTACAACGATAATCCTTCATCTATCAATTGTAATTCCAGATACATGTGAGCCATAAAAAAATGTTTCATCCAGTGACTAGGCAAGGCAAGACTTTCCAATTTCTCGCGATCAGTAATTAGTGTGGCTAATTCTAACCAAGTTCCCCAATGCATCGGCTGCTTATGAATTGACTCAACCAAGACATCAATTGCTTCGCGCGTGAGTTGTAATTTTTTTAATGTTACTCCAAACAAGTAAAGACCAAATCCATCTAAATTCCCAGTGATATGATCCTTTCTTAAATCAGTGCAAAGTAGTTTTAAGCTATCATTTTTCAATGGATCTGGAGGTACATCTGTCATATTGTCAACTCTTTTCTTTTCTCCTGACATGTACCGAGAATACAAATGCAGAAATCGAACCTTTGCAGTTCGACACTGTTCTGTAAAATATGCAGCACGATCGAATTCCTTGAGATCAAAATAACTTTTTCCTAAGATATACCTATCCTCCTCATCATTGATCAACAGATTTTGAGAAACTTTCAGACTTTGAGGGTCAATTTTAATATCTTTCAAAGAGTAATTCAATTCAGCGAGCCTGCAGGGATAACATAACGTGCATTAGAAATTACACATCGAAAGGGACAATTCATAAATTACGTTTAACATATTTTATGAGGTGGGCCTCTCCCCTCAGGGGGGGGGGGGTCTAGCCTGTGTCGTTCAAAATAGTTTTGATTTCAAAAAACTACTCGTATTGTAAAGTAAAAACGCAATATTTGAAAGGTAATTCTTTGAAACTACAATACAAGCATTTTGAACTTGAGAAATGAGCACGTGTGCCACTCTGGAGCGGCGCCACCATCGATTGTAAAATTCTGATACATCATGTTAGGCTTCACAGACCAAAAATGTTTTCTAAACAGGGCAATGAGGGTGACTTTTCGCGAAATCACGGGAATACATTCTTTTAAACGAAATTAATGTAGGTACCATATTTGTAAGATTTTAGGTCGAAATATTATTGCAGTTTCAACAAAATAGTTGAATTTTCATCCACAAATAGACGAATTTTCAACCAAAAGAAAAAACACTTTTCAACCAAACAGTTGCAGTTACAATATCATATTTTAATTTTTAAAATGAAAAGATGAATTTTCAATCACGAAGATTAGTTTTCTACCAAAAGAAATAAATTTTCAATAAAAAATAGAATAGTTGAATTTTCAGTTAGAAATAGTTATTTGTGATACAAGGACCCTAAGTGGCACTTTTTCGGCTGTGTATCGCAAACTTCTTTTTATCACACCAGTCAATCATAGGTGTAAATAGGTTCCATAGAGTCCTATAATCTAAAAACCCCTGAGTAAAAAATGTACGGTCTCTGCTGAAAAGCGCTATTTTAGATATCTTTCGAAGTACCTAAAATCGCACTTATGGTGGCGGTGTGATAAAAAATAAAATTTCAGCCTAAAATATAATATGTAGTAATTGGTGTTAATTTATGTCGACCAGGGTAGTGTTAATAAAAAGTATGATATTTTTGCTGACCAGTAGTCAGCAAAACTATCACACTTCTTTACCAAACTATAATCGTTAAAATTTCTGAAAAAAAAAATTAATTTTCAACCAAGAAGATTGAATTCCTATTAAAAATGGTATATTTTCTACAAGAAATAGAATAGTTAAATGTTCAGTTGAAAAAGTGATTTTTGGAGAAAAACGATGAATCTTGAACACAAAAAAATGAATTTTCAACAAAACAGTTGAATTTTTAAACAAACAGTTGTATTTTCAACCCAAAAAATTAATGCTCTACCAAAGGAGACAAATTTTCCACTGAAAAATGTATATTTTCAACCACAAATCGAGTTGATAAATTTTCAACAACAACAAATTTTCAACCAAAAATATAATAGTTAAATTTTCAGTACAGAAAATTAATTTTCAAACAAGTAAAATAAATTTTCAACAAAATAGTTAAATTTTCAATTAAAAAGACCAATTTTTAATTAAGAAATTTAATATCTATCAAAAATGATCAATTTTCCACACAAAAAAAAATATAATTATTTTCGATGGATAAAACAACATATTCTGCAAGTATTCTTCTAGACTTTTTACGCATCTCGCGTTTTTTGGCGTGATGTGGGAATTTTCGATTTTTGCATTTCAATTCCGATAAATAAATTAAAAAGGAGTTCTGTCAAAAAATAGTCCAAGAAATGTTGTAGGAATTTTTAAACGCTGAAATTCTTCCAACAAATTTTCCCCATATTTCGCGCAGTTTGATTCAAAATTTGAATTTTGGAATTTTCCAATAGGATTTTCAATAAATCAAACGAAAAGTATATTTAAAAAATGGTCTGAAAAAATTGTGTAGGACTTTTTAAAAGCTACAATTCATCGTTGAAACGTTTTTCAGTATCTCACGTCATTTGGCTTAAAATATCAAATTTATATTTTCATTTCATAGTATTTTCAATAAATAAAACCAAAATGACAAGTCCTATTAGAAAATAGTTTCAAACAAAAATTGGAACTTTGCGAAAGATATAATTATTCCCTGAGAGTTTTTTTTCCATATTTTGGGTCGTTTGGCTCAAAGTTTTCGATATTTTCCATTTTATTTTCGACAAATAAAATAAAAATATCAAGCCTTATCAAATCAACTGTAGGTCTTTTAAAAAGCTACAATTCTTCTCAAATAACTTGTTTACTTATCAGTCGTCAAGTTCCGTTGAAAAACTGTGCTGTCAAATTTCGAACAATTCTAATACTTTCCCAACAATGAATAATGAGAATATAAAAATGCAAATTTTCAACCAAAAATAGAAGTTGAATTTTCAGTAAAAAAATTAATATTCAATCGAATGAAATAAATTTTCATCCAAAATAATGCACTCTCAACCAAGAAGATTAAATTTTTAACAAAACAATGAATTTTCCACAAAAAATTGAATTAAATTTTCAGTTAAAGTGAATTTTTAATTAAAATGATAAATCTTTCATCAAAAAACGGAACTTTTAATCAAATAGTTAAATTTTCAACTTGAAAAATTAATGTTCTACCAAAGGAAGAACAATTTTCAACAAAATACATGAAATTTCAACAACAAAAGATACACCTGCCACAAAAAAGTAATAGTTCACTTGTCCGTTAGACAAACGAATTTACAACAAAAGAAATTAATCTTTTACCAAAATTAAAAAGCACACTTTTCAATTAAAAAGAATTAGCTTTCAACGAAAAATATTTGAATTTTTGTGTCGGGCTCTATTAATTCTTTTCGCATTTAGGCAAAAAAAACAAGACAAAAAGTGAAAGTTTCTTGAAAATGGGAGAAACAAGAGGAATTCTTTGTAAAGAGAATAGAATTGCAGCGAATCCGTTTAGGGAAAAAAGGCCATGTAAACCATTCTCATAAGATTAAATGTTGAGAATATAAATGTCGTGAAGGCCTTTTTCGGTTTTTGATGTTTTTACTGAAATATTGCCGACATGTTTCTACTCGGATCCAAGTCCTTTTCAAGGCGTAGTTCTTATTATTAGTTAACGGAAATCAAAAGTTTCTTATTGGTATATTGTAAATATAGTTCTCAAGTATAAACTAATATTTTTAAATTGGAGCGTCATAACCTCAAAATTTAATAAAATGTTTGTCTCGCAGGAGATAAATTCTGAAGGAAATTATTATATATTATACATTTTTTAAAAGAGAAATTTTTAAAATAAAATTTAAAATTTTTTAAATAAAAATTTCTTTGAATAAAGATTTAAATTTTTATAATTTATTAATATTTAAATCTTTATTTATTTTTATTATATTAAATAATTGAGTACCCTGGAATATCCTCAACACGTTATTTTAAATGATTATTTGACGAAAGCCTTACTACCTACAATATAGTTTTCAATAGTTGAACTACAACATACCATTTTGTAGAATGCTTCAAACAACGCTGTGAGCACTCGTTAATAGCTTGTACAAGATCAGACTTAACCTCCTTCACATCAAGTTTTATTCCGCATTCCTCCATTTTCGCAAGTACTCACACTCTGCCAATTATAAAATATCAAACACAAGAGGCACAAGTAGGTCGAGAAGCAGATTTTTAAATTTCTTTCATAAACGTTAAAACCCGTTCAAACAATTATTGTTTGTAAACATATTCGCCGTTGCCGCGAACGCCATGGCTGCCTTCTACAAGTGACTTGAAGTGACTGACTTCTTTCTTTCTTTCTTTGTCACTTTGTGGCGTCTTGAAAGTTGAACAAGTGACTGAATTCTTCGACTCATTCTGGGAACATGCATGGTCCATAGATCATACACGCCACAGACAGGCGACTCAACACCAAAGATGCAATGTGACAAAATTTCCGGCAGGCAGTTCAAAGCCCTGTCGCTGGGGAGCTATATTCGCCACCCACGCAAACAAAATCTCTCTTGTGTCAACGACATCTCCAGCAAGGCTATGTTTTTTTAACGTTTGAAAAGCATGAAGTGCATTTTTTCAAAACCCTAATCTCAATTCTGTTAAAGATATATGTGAATTTAACAAAATCTTGTCGTAAAATTGAGAAAAAATGACCAAAAATAAAACTGAGATTACCGTAAACCTATATCTCTAAATTCTACTGCTTAATATTTAGAGAACAGATATTGCGGGCTTTATATAATGCACTGCCTTATCTACACACTGAAAAAAATATATTTATTTATTAATATTATCAACTCTTTTGTTAATAATAATCGTAATGAAATTCAAATTAATGGATTTACTGGTGAAATCGACAACCTCCCTGGCGGACCGGCCGAACGCAAACATTACGCTACAGCGTAACGGTAAAGTAATGGTAAAGTAATATGGCATTATAATTGATAAAAGAAACAAAATTAATATGTAAACTGTTGCAATTATAATAAAACGTTGAAATTTACGTTCAACGGTCATGCCGCAATTGCAACAAGTTGCTTTTGCAGCATTAAAAAATAAAAAAACATAGTGACCGTCATTGCAGTCGGGCCCCTGCATATTGGCAACCCACTTGAAGCCCCGTTAACGGGTTGCCAATATGCAGGGGCTGGACTGCAATGACAGTCACTACACGGAGAAAAAAATCCGGGGTTTAGCGCAAGAGAGTTCAAGGCGCTAACGCATGGACTATTCAACAGGCGCATATCGCAGGCGTCTCTTGTTTTATTTTCAAGAGCTTCCACGGACTTTCTCGGTGAGACTCCTTGCGATTTGCTTTTAGACCACGCCGTCTGCCTGTTGACACGTTCGCACCACTAAATGTTCGCAAGGAGACTCACCGAGAAAGTCCGTGGAGGCTCTTGGAAATTTTGCTCGCACTTTTAGAATTAATGCGTCCCTGGCGGACCGGCCGAACGCAAACATTACGCTACAGCGTAACGGTAAAGTAATGCTAAAGTAATGGTAAAGTAATATGGCATTATAATTAATAAAGGAAACAAAGTTAATATGTAAACTGTTGCAATTATAATAAAACGTTGAAATTTACGTTCAACGGTCATGCCGCAATTGCAACAAGTTGCTTTTGCAGCATTAAAAAATAAAAAAACATAGTGACCGTCATTGCAGTCGGGCCCC